>NDFZ01004664.1:0-131592 GCA_002192655.3 Mamestra configurata | reverse complement strand
CTACCAAGCAAAGCAAAGCAAAGCATGTCGTTGTACAACCGCAAAAGCATACATACAGACTCCTCTCCCCTGCTGTCCTCATGAATTTGCTACTGCATAGCAACTCGTAGAGTTTTCCGAGCTGCCATTAGATTTGCTACTACCTGTAATGAGAATTACTAAGCACATTCACTCTCTGCAAATTTGTATTTTCAACTGACTTCCAAACGAAGGAGGTTATCAATTCAACTGTATATTTTTTTTGTGTATTTTATTACTATATAATATCCAGGTAATAAGAAATTTGTACCTAATTATTACAAAGGTGGGTTCACACTCCTGTACTCACTTATCAGGTAACTTACTGTCTTTCTTTTGTATTCCATTTTCATTAGATTAGAATAGATAAGGAATTGAAATGTAAGCTATAATCCTAAATGTAAACAGAACAAAGGAGCTTGGATCTCACTACACAGGGAATCCTAGTGTCACATCAACGAATTCAACCCTTCCTTCTTTTCCAATTAAAGGTGGCCACAATAGTTTTACCAGCATACCTGACACAAATGAAATTAATTAATTTATTTGGAAACCCAACAGTTTATTATTAGTTTAAATGAGTTATGACCATTCACCTCACTATCAACGAACAGCCCAATGCAGGTGCGTCAAAGTTACAAGCATCTTAGAGTCTGCATGCACTGCACAATGATAGCGATACATAGATGTGTATGAACAGTTATAAAGTAAACACTTCAACATTCCAGGTTTGTGCTGGCTGGCTCAGGGTACTTCGACGTCCGCGACGCAGAGGACCAGTGGATCCGCATCGCCGTCAGCGCCGGAGATATGATCGTCATCCCCAGCGGCATCTACCATCGGTTCACGCTTGACACCAACGTTAGTACCTGTTCATTTTATTAGCACTGTTTGATCAAAATGATAAACCTGCAACAAAGCAAGAATGAGCTATATTGAGTGTTCCCTAATAGCTACAACCTGGGGACTTTTACCTTTTGAACGCCATTGTCACGTATACATCACAAATATGTGACAAAAAGTACGGCGAATTCGTAGCTCCTACTCCGACGCCAGTCGGGGGCACGCCGATGCGTTTAAGCTCTGGCGTTCAAAAGGTTAAAGCAAGAGTGAATAGGTAAAGGTACTTTTTTTTCTTTATTTAATTGATTGTAAAATCAACGTTTTACAAAAAAAACTTGCCAAGTTGATATTAGGGAAAAATGTTAGTAAGAAAATGATTTTTCGAGTGTAGTGTTGAAACTTGGAATTGGCCAAATTCTGATTAAACTTTTTGTTACTGTATTAATAATAATAATAATAATATCTTGGGACAACTCACACACGGTCATCCGGTCCCAAACTAGGCCGAGCCTGTGCTATGGCAACCAGACAACTGATAAACATACTTATATATTTCTAAATACATACATACTTATTATAGACAAATTACACCCAGACACAGAAAAAATGATCATGCTCATCACACAAAGATTTGTCCTGGGTGGGAATCGAACCCACGACCTCCGGTTTAGCAGTCCGGGTCACTAACCACTCGACCAACAGGCCAGTCAAGTATTTGTTTAGCTCTATGTTTTCCTAAAATAAATAAAATATCTTGAAGAAAACGAAGTCATACTATCAGAGTGATTTTAACGAATGCTCTAGTTGTAAAAGTAGTTTTGACTAAGAGCGTCCGTCACAATCAGTTTTAACCACATATTGTCAGTTAAAATCACTATTATGTAGGTACAGATTTTCATGCATAACTAGGTAGTTTTGACTAACGTGTTCAGTCTAAATTACTTTTTCCTGTTTTTTTTTTCAGATAAAAGTACTTTTGCCTTTGATTTTAAGCATTTTACAAGTTTACACCCAAGAGATTTGTAGCTTGGCTTGCGCTCTACTCATGGTCGTAGAAAGCTGAAATTAAGCATGTAGGTTCCTTGGGGAGTGTAGGGGAGAACTAAGAGAGGATTTCCCAAAATTCCTACGGGAACAGGAGGAAGCGGGAAATGTGCGTACAAAGTCGCTGGCAAAAGCTAGTCATTAATAAAAACCTCGGACCGACTTCGGCAAGCGCTACTTAACCTGAAAATTCGAACCGTTTGAATGTTATTATTTAGCCTCAAGGTCTTTCTCCTCCTAAGTACAGGTTAGAAACATTAACGGTATTATATGTTCCAATTTCAGAACTTCATAAGGGCGAAGCGCTTCTTCATCGGCGAGCCGGTATGGCTGCCCTACAACCGGCCGGCAGACGATATGGATGCTCGCAAGCAGTACGTGGAGAAACTGGAGAAAGGTTTCACTGTTACCGCCTGCTAAATTATGAAACACGGAGTAGATAGCAAATGGAGCATACGTTTGAAACAAGGAGTACAGCTGTACAGTTAATGCGTTTTAGCATGGCAATAGCAGTTTATAATTTAGCATTCTACATTATAAAAATGGATACTCTTTAACGTCGCAGAAATTGATACCTGTCGTGATCATCTCCATTTTTCAATTATGGGAAACTGTTGACTTTTTTGGATTTCTACGAATATATTAGGGACTTTTGCCATTCTAAAACGAAACGACTATACATAGCAAATCAAGTATCATGAATGTGCAGAGTTGATCCAAAGTCTTGCTTAATTATAAATGTACAATCACAGAAAGAAAATGTTGAGCACTTTAAGGTTATTTTTGCTTGCATCGTATTGTTTTTCCAACTATATTTTGTCAACATAAAACAGTTTGAAATAGTGATAGGCTGTGTTAATATTCCTGAATTTTTTGTTAAGACGCTTTTATTTAACCCTTAAATGTATGATTTTTACTTTTAAACATATAAATTTATTCGGATATAAGACTCCTTCAGACTCTGTGGAAATGAAAAATGGCATTGAATTGGTTGATGGAAATATCCATCACAATGCATTTAAGGGTGTGAGCAATTGGTAGCCCAATAGCCAAAAGTACAAGACAATCTAGGAAGCCGGGTTTGAGAGCAGGATATAAGTATGAAAAAGACATGGAAAGCGAAAGCGGTCTACTATCCCTCTCTCATCATCATCATCATACCAGCCGAAAGACGTCGACTGCTTGGCAGGCGGGTTGGCGATCGCAGTGTAGCTGTTGCAATGCACAAAGAATGCTGCTGCCCATTCTCTGGTCAGTCCCTTAGTCGCCTCTTACGACACCCACGGGAAGTGATGGGATGGTGCTATTCTTTTACGTCCGACACCATACAGAATCCCTTTCTACTCAGCTGTCAAATCTGAATTCTTAGAGTGTCACGAATATAGGTACTCCATTTATTTTCTACTCTATGAACCTAAAATACTCTTGCCTACCCGAAAAAAGCATATTTATTTAAACAAAATTAGAATACTATACTTTTATGAATCAAAATAAAACAAATATTGAAGTTTTTATGCATACTCTTATCAAGGAGTGTCGTCAGATTAAAATGTTAGCCATCTTCTTTGTTATAATAACGTTAATCTTTCTTTTAATTGTATTTGAATTATAATATGATTTTCAATTCAAGTAGAAATTGTGTATTTTATGTGATATTATCAAAAATTCCACTATAATAATAACCGCACATATATTAGTATGTGCGGTTCGTAAAATATAGCGTAAAAATAAGAGGTTATCCATCGCAATAAAATTATAATTTATAAACAATTCCACATTAAATAAATATTGGTGTTTGTCGCCATTACTATATTTGGAAGCAGCAATATCGTAGTTTTTTACATAGCCTTCCATTTTTGAATTTGAATACTCTGTAGCCATAGATAGCCAAATTATGGGTTTAAGGGTGGATTGAACCAATCTTTTGACTACAATGACTACTATCTCGATTTTTTCTTCACAATGATCTTTATTAATGAGGTTGCTACCAGAAATACGTGTGAAACATCTGTTAGTGATTTAACAATAACATTTTTGGTAGTTTTTCTTCACACAAACTGTCAGATGTCAATTTATTTTATATATGGATGAAAATAAGCAATAACATTCCAACCCACAAAAATGTATGAATCGACTTTTAGCTGCCTCAAATCACATTGTTGTCAATGTGATTTGAGATAGGGTTCTATGAAACAATCTTTTTCTTTTGCTGTGTCCTGAAAGCTTAAATGTTCTATGAACCTTAAGAGTTCACAACCTTTAAACAGTGTTTTCTCAAAATTGCAGCTGTGTGGGATGACATCTTATTGCTTATTTGAGTCCATATTACACTTTATTTAAAAAAATAAAGATTTCGTCTCGGATAAAATCAACCCTAAATACTTCATTTGTTATCTTATCTTGGACACTGACGTGTTGGTAGCTCTAATGTATAAAGTTGTATAAAAAGTAAAGTAACACACTTGAAAAACGTATAGTTTGCTCAAACAAACGTATAATGAAAATTTGAAGCAAGTTAAGTTATAACTTGTAAAATAGTTTTAAAACAATACCTATAAAGTGTAAGTGGAAAATTGCAAACGCCGTAAGGTTGTAAATATCGCGTGGAATTGTAAAAAAAATTGTTTTAATAAGATACGGATATATAGGAAACTATTGACCATCACCCAGATTCAAGAGAGCCGTAGGGAAACCAGCACTCTTCGAAAACACACACGACACAGACCGCGTTCCGTTTTCCGGCCCCGCCGCCGGGGCCCGTCGCGACGTCCCAGTAATAACCCTCCCCGACCTTTGATTACCGAGCCAGCCCGCGTCGCTGAGCCAGTAGTTTTAAACTCCCCAAATAATGTTACGACCCAGCCTGTCCCTTGCTGTTCCTCCCAAAATTACGCCGCTAGCCGAGGTCCGTATCCCACAGGGGATGCCCTAGCGAGTGGTCATATAGTTTTAATTTAGTTTGAAAGCCCTGGCTGGGGGCCTTAAATTCATTTGAGGCCACCACAGGATAGTCCGGTTAAGCAGTAACCAGCCCCAGCGTGCTGAACTGCGAGTGGTCCTAACAAAAAAGGAAACTATTCAATTTGGATGGGATTTATTGCATACAAAAATGATATTTTCATAATATATCGAGAAATAATAATCTAATAAAGATTAATTACAATCTTACGGAGTCTGCAATTCTCCGGTGACATATATATTTGTAATTTTTATACATATCCGTAATAGTTATTGTATGTACTAAATAGATCTTTATATAATTGTGTTATAACTACTAATGTTAAAATAAAATGTTATTAAAAAAAATGTTTTTTGTAACTTTGGACTAAAAAACCTTGGCAAAGAAAATCCTTTGTTAAGCTTAATTTTAGAAACAAATACCAACATATTAGACCGAGATTTTAAGTGTAACTTTTTTATATAAATGAAATATCTATACTGACCAAACATAGCCAAATAGATTTATTTTTAAATTGATGTCACACACGAGCACTATTTAAATTTATTGGTACAATAAGTAAGTCACGATTTTTGTATACATTCCATTATTCTTACCGGATTTGGTACCAATAAAATGGACATAAATGAACAAACTCTGGTGTGTGTTCGGGCGAACAGCGTTGCGTGGTAGGTAACCAATGTGAAATACTATCCCACTACTAGTAGCACCAATAAATACTAGAGGACATTTCCTTGGATGTTCTCCGCTTGGTGGTTGAAATCGGACGTTGAATATAGTGTGCCGCTGCAAGGGAGTACCCTGTGTACCAGCACCAGTAGATGGCATGAGACGGTAGGAATGAAAGACAATATGACAGATCGGGGCCTAATGTCCTGTCTCTGCCTTCGAGCTTTGCTGCTCAAACTTTAAAAGCTTCCAGTGTTCATCCAAGTACAGTCAACAAAGCTATTTGGTATGCAGGCAGCCAATTTGCAACTACTTTTAAACAATGTTATGAATGGACTGAGTAGTTATCGTACACCACACTTGTAAGTATGTTATAAGTTTAAAAAGTTAGAATGCAGACATTAGAAATAAATATTGCGAGTGCAGTGGAATCATTAATATTTTTGCCTGTATACCAAATAGCTTTGTTGACTGTACTTGGATGAACACTGGAAGCTCACTGTTCAATTCGAAGAATGCTTCAGAGATATTTCACCCAGAGCCAGTATTTCACACACATAATTATAAAACCTCATTAAAAAGATAACATTAAAACTTCATAGACACGTAAATTGTCAACTATAAAAAAAATACTACATTTATTTGTCAAAACTAACTACTCAAAAAGAAAAAATACTTAATCAAAAAAATATCAACAACAATGTTTTCAAGATTTTCAGAAGATATCATATTTTGACATATCCATGTCGAAATTAGCGTAAGAGATTCAAATTTCATAGTTAATGCAGGAGTTAGTACCAGACCAGTCCGCAAACGATTCTTTATTACGGAAACCTAAAGCACAGAGCTCTACTTAAACAGGTAACTATTGCTGGATTAGATCACCTTCCTACGAGCTGGTGAAGTCCATGGGTCCACTGGCTTGGTTTTCCTTCTGAAACCAATGGAAATAATTCTTAGTTGAATATTTGAGCCAGATACGAATCCTATGCTTCTGTTGCTGCCCTCTACTTCAATCCAAACTTTGAAATATTCGATTTGAGATTTTGGGAACAGCTAATATCAGGCCTAGATGCTTTAAACAAATAACTTGCTCGTACCATCATCTGCCTAGCCTTTTCACAATTATATTGGGGTCGGCTTCCAGTCAAACCGGATTCAGCTGAATACCAGTATTTTACGTGGAGCGGCTGCCTACCAGACCTTCACAACCTATTAACTGGGTAACACGGTACTGCTTGGTAAGACTGGTGTCAGATTTTCTGGCTTCTGGCTATTCGTAACGACTGCCAAAGATCTACAAATAAGAGCCGGGACCAACGCCTTAACGTGCTTTCCGAGGCACGGAGGAGTCTCGGTATGTTAAGATGTCACCTATCCACAGACCAACCTCGGCAAGCGCTGCTTAACCTTGAGGAACGACTACAAAAACGAATACTTGCTCGTACCGACTTCTTAATTTATTGACAGGTGTATATACTACTAGACTTCGTATTTTTCTTAATTTAGCTCGTACAGCACAGCTGGGCCCAAGCCTCTTGACACTCCTCCCAGACCTCCCACCTCTCCCTGTTCCGTGTTGCCTAGGACTAGCCTTTGTTAAAGGAGTCCAGCTTACCCCGCCATATCCGTTGAAGAGTAAACCAATTTGTCACTCTCACCAAGAAGTTTATGTTGCAGACGTGCCTTCCCGCCCTAGAACAAGACGAAGAATCCGAAACTATCCACAGATAACCATTACCCAGATACAAAATCCAAATACTCCAATATTACCAGAACTATAACCAAGAGAAGAGACAATCACAGAACCTCATAGAAGCATTGGAGATTTAGAAAGCTTAGATAGAACGTTCGAACCAGCCAGAGTAGAAACAGCTTTGGTGCCAGATAAGCAACTATTTTGGTGGCATAAGCAGTGTTACCTGGACTAGCGGTTTCACCAGTAACATCCGTAAAGGCACCAACAGTTTCAACAATAGCTTAATCATCTTCTGCGGTATTTGCAGTTTTCCCAGTGGCATCTCTAGTGGCACTTGTTGTCTCTTCAGTGGCAGCTGTAGTGTCACTAGCAGCATCTTTGGTGGCCACTGTTGTGACACTAATAGTGTCTTCTGTGGCAGCTGTGGTGGCAGCAGTAACGTCTCGCCTGGCGGCATTTTCTCCAGTAGTGGTTGCAGTAGCAGCTTCGCCTATTCTGTTGGCTGGTGTCATGTCTAGTGGCATCAGTACCTCCCTACTTTTATTAGTGCCGCCTTTGGTGGTATTGTTACCAGTGTGACCGCTAGCACAAGTAGCTTCTCCGATAGTGACATAAGTATTGTTATTGGTGACACCGTTACTGCATTGTTGCTGGTGGAATCGCAAGCGATATTGTCAGTGGCATCACAAGTGGCATTGCCACTCTTGCCAGAGGCACCAAAGGCACATTTTTGGTGAGATCGCTGTTGGCAGTAGCAGTTCCAGTGGCTGACTTCGAAATCAACCCAAGCTGCAACCATGGCGGATGAAACTGCAGAAGGCGCTAAGGGCATCATTGTCTTCACCCTGTGGTACTTATTCATCGCCATCAACTATATAATGTGAGTGCACTTTTTACTAACTTTAGTTATAAGTAATTATCTTTAAAAACTAGTCTGTTTTATTTGTTATTTGCGTCAGAATCACTTTTAAATTATATCCTTACTCGGTTAACATTATGACGATTTAAAAAAAAATCTTTGTAAGAACCATCGCTTCATAAAATTTCGATTTAGTTAATGCTGATAGCTCAGAATTAATAACGTTAATTAACGCTAGCAGTTAATAAACTACTTAATGATTAGAAGAACCTGCATGCCTACCTTCTTAAATCAATCATCATAAGAGTAGATAATGCGATGATAGAAATGTTGTTGACATTGTATCAGCCAACTATTTCACCAGCTACATTCTATGTAAGTAGATGCGATACTTTAGACCTATTTTCAACCGACTTTTTACTTTTAATTTATATAGTTATACACACATACATAAATTACATAAATAAACACTACTTAAAAGCTTGTCATTCTTAGTCGTTCTTCGTCATGATTACTATGAATTCTCTTAATCGGTATGATTATTATATATCATATTTATTAGTTTATTATTTTAGCATATATATGTATTTTATTAGTATTATATATATTATCTGTATATTCTTTCCGAAATGTTAAAATTCAATTTTGTTTCTTAATTTTATTTATTGTACACTTACCACAGTATAGTCTTTATAACCCAAAGGTTGACTGGTAGAGAATGCCTTGATGCATTAAGTCCGCCCATGTACCACTATTGTACATAAAGTTTAAATAAATAATCGATTTTTCAACAGTCACATAATTTTCAGCTGAAGAATAAATGTGGTAGTTTCGTTTAGAACAGGGTGACAACCCGCTTTATTTAAACTTCAGATAAAAGTACCTACTATTAAATCAGCGCTCATGAAAAGGTGACCTAAGCAACAGTACCTTGGTATCCACTCATAACATAAATAAACAGATTTCCGACGATAATACTTTTCAGCTTTAAATAAATAAGCTATATATCTATCTACAAAAAAACTGGCCAAGTGCAAGTTGGACTTGCACACGAAGGGTTCCGTACCAAAAGCCGAAAAAATATGTTTCATGACATTTTATATTTGTTGTTCTAGCGGCAACAGAAATAGCTTAAATATCTGTGAAAATTTCAACTGACTATCACGGTTCATGAGAAACAGTCTGGTGACACACGGACAGACAGACAGACGGATGGACAGCGGAGTCTTAATAGCAGTGTCCCGTTTTACCCTTTGGATACGGAACCCTAAAAACATCTGCGGCCGTGACGTCATAAGATATTTTATATCCCTTTACGTACATTACAGCGTCTCTAATATCTTAGCATAATAATCATAATACATTATAATTATTATACTTAATTACTCGATCGCTAATGTGTTACACAGTCCGTACGGCATAATTCACGCACGGCGACACATCAGGCTATAAGCTGATCCCCCATTGTACAAAAAACCAGAGCAATGCGGGGTCAGCTTATATTGGAAACGATGGTTTGATTAGCACCATGTTGCCATATGTGTGTTTCTTGGTTATTTTTAGCTCTTACCGTCTGGAAAGAGTCTGTCGTCGACTGGTTATGAACTTTGCTTCTTTAAAAAATACCGTTCATTGCCTTAATGTTTGGAAAATTGTTTAAACACTTAGTAACTATTTAGTAGTTTAGAAAGGTTCAGGCGTCGTCCTAATGGACTAACGATCGTACGAGTTAACGATGCGATTTCGTCGCACGACGAGATTAAACACATATTTCTTTAGTGTCCTAATTGAAGCTTGCAAATCATCGCGCGATCACAGGATTTCACAATCGTTCATTTTCATCGCGCGAATCGTTAACTCGTACGATCGTTAGCCATTTAGGACGAAGCCATATAGTTTCAGTTAACTGTGGAGTCCGCAAGATAGACGTTGCTGTCCATTTGCAATTCCAAAGGAAATCTTGAAAGCCTTCTGTGGGACCGGCCTAGCCTAATGCAGGAAATCTTTGAAAATCTTTTAACGAAAACCAAACGTTCTTTTACACTTATCACATTCTGTAATCTTATTTTTTTCATATAATAAACTTATTCTTATACTTTGAGACTCACTGTCAATTATTACTACTTATTACTATTTAGGTAGGCTGTACTATAGTATGCTGGCACCTAAAAAATAAACAATTTGTAATTTCTAACTTAGGTAGAAATTAAATTCTGTATTTTAAAGTTGACTAGCGTTTGCCCGCGGTTTCGCTCGCTTTAAAGTAGCTTATTATAACCTTCCTCAGAGTCTCACAATTACATATGTCTCGGTACCAAACTTCATCAAAATCGGTTCGGCGATTTAGGCGTAAAAGCGTTATAAACATACAAACAAATTTATTTTCACATTTATAAAATGAGTTAGGATTTATCGAGTAGATGTAGGTTATTCCGGAAAGTGAAATATGTAGGTCGTCATTTTGATTTTATCCAGAAAAGTAAATTTACCACTACCTAGGTCAATTTACCTCCACTGACTGACTGTTTTCGCTTACTAAAGCGAAAACAGTCTACTTGCAAACCCCACTCGAAAAATACTAGTGCTTCCAACTTAATTCCCAGCTGGTCCACATGTAGGTCATGTTATGTAAGGGGTCCCCCATACCCCAGGGCCCCCCAATGCGGGTTGGGGGTTTGGGTACCCGACCTTTCAGCGCTGCGGGTTTTAAGCCCCCAACGAATGAAAATTTGTATATAACCTACCTACGTGGTAACTTTTAAATTAATCAAGTTCATCATACTTTCGCTTTTTACGGTCGGGTCTGAATTATTTAGGTTACGTTCATGCTTTATAGGTCAATTTTGGGAATTTTAGAGGACCAGAGGTTATTTATTCCTCTGATATGATATTCCGGTATTTTTGTGTTTGAATTCGTTATTAAAATAAAATAATATAAAGTTTATTTCTCACCAGCATAGCAACAAGGATTACAAGTAAGATTACTTAATACTAGGTAGGTATACTAATATCATGTACATTATGACCTCTTTTTTTAAGGATTGAAAATCATCAAATGTCTTATTTCACTCTGGGTGGAGCGGAAGAGCGTGTCTGACTCACTGACTAAAACTCATCCGTGGTCCTTCTGAAGCCCTTTGCGTTTCAGGGCCGCGGTGACTCTTACGAACAAATTCCGCAACCTTGGCAGGCTCTGGCCTTAGTGGGCCCCGTCATCTATGCTGACATCTCGTTGAGGCGCGCGTGGAACACTACGCGCCATTGACCTGGGCCTGGTGGTGTTGGGACAGCGAGCCACCCGAAGCTCGCCGTCCGCAGGCCCACATTATACCTCTATAATAATAATCCTGCAGCAGTACTGGTAGTAAAAGAGGTTTACTTAAGGTATTGACTCTATCTTCTGAACTAGCCGAGGCCTGTATTTCAGATGATTATTCGCATTCGAAGACTTGGTTTCTTTTATCAGTTTTTGGATTGTGGTAGACCACTTAATATCAACATATTTATAGTGGTCTATTGTTAGAAATAATATAAAATATTTATTTATTTAAACTTTATGTACAATGGTGGTACATGGGCGGACTTAATGCATCAAGGCATTCTCTACCAGTAAACCTTTGGGTATAAAGACTATACTGTGGTAGGTGTACAAAAAATAAAAATAAAAGTTGAATTTTAACGTTTTGGAAAGAATATAAAAATAACTATAGGCTTAGCCCGGATGTATATTTTTTTCATAAGAACCTTCTCCTGACAATAACAAACACAACAAAAAAAGAATTAGCGAAATTGGTCCAGCCGTTCACGTGTGATGTCGTGACCAAAGGAAATAGGGTTTCATTTTTATATATTTAGATAGATATTATTATATCATACTAATAAAATACATTTATAAATGCTAAAATAATAAACAAATAAATATGATATGTAATAATCATACCGATTAAGAGAAGTCATAATATCAACTTAATTAAGAAAGTGCGTGATAAATATTAATTCAATTAGGCCTATCTATTTTATTTTATTAGAGAAATGTACAGCTAGCAAAGCGCCGTTTCTGGTACCTATTGATTTATTAATCATTTTACCTGCAGTGGCATTGAACGAAATAATAGTTCAGCTGTAGATACTCCCTCGCCTTACTTCAGTGTCTTTGAAGAATTTGTTTTTCTTACTGACTATTGGTGCCAGTCTGTTTTTGCATTTTCTTTTTAAACTTCTTCATTGTTTTCCACTCAAAGTTCTAAAGAGTTTAATTCTTTAGAATAATGAGTTCCAAAAGTAGTTAATACTATTTTACAACCTACAGGATTAAACTACGAAAAACCGGCCAAGTGCGTGTCAGACTACGCACAGGGTTCCGTAGTTACCCGTCTCCTAAACCATGTCAGAAAAATAAAATGTGCTTAACTATTATTATATTACAAAGTTACAAATGCACTTGATTTTAAGTCATTTTCTATGAAATTAATAGGTTTTTTTTACTTACCCAGTTCCATTTTATAAGTTGGTCGACTATTACTCGTTAACTTGTAAAGCCTACTTAGCTGTGATAGTTTTCCTTTTAAATTCGTTATATATGCTACTATTATGGATTTGTATTTCAAGATTTTATTTTACCACTTTAATATGCATATCCATACCAAATTTCAAATTTCTAAACGTCTCTGAGCTAAACCGCGGACGGACAGACGGACATGGCGAAACTATAAGGGTTCCTTGTTGACTACGGAACCCTAAAAACATCTTACAAAAAGGCGCACCACGGCATTTATGCTAACCAAATGTGTTCTGAAGTAGATACGACGGTTCGCCCTAATGAGCTAACCTTACTAAAATACCAGGTTTTATGATCGTCAATTTCTTCCAAGGCCAGGTCATTAGGTGTTACATCTTCTCATGAATTTACGATTCATCGATTACTTATTATATCGCTCTTTTATTTCGCTCATGAGGAAGGAGCTAGCTGTGTCTTATGCAGGGGACAACATTTTTCTACCTATTTGTATTTAAAATGTCACCGTCAACCATGTGCTACTCAAGCTAGCAAACGATTGGCATATTAGCTCAACCAGATACAAAAAAAGCGTTCGGTGACGATGACGCGAGTTCCATGATTTTCGTTCACCCAAAAAGTACACATATATACCTACACAGTATACATATAGCTCGTGGAAAGCGTTCGGTGACGATGACGCGAGTTCCTTGATTTTTGTTCTCCCAAAAAGTGCTCAACGCGCCAAAAAAAAGTTTTCACTTCAAAAAACAAAAGCCAAGATTTAACATCGTCTTCACCCTACTGTACAGTACTCCACTGCCGGACATAGGCCTCTCCAATCGCAAGCTACTCATCTCGATTTCTCGGCAACTTACAAGGCGTTCATATTCAATAAAAGTTCTATAATCTCATTTGAAGGACTGTATCGTTATCTTTGTATCCACCAACGTCAGTCTATATAGGTATCTCCAGCACTCATTGTTCGATAACATCAACATAACAGTATCTACAATCTACAGTCTCATGTACCTACATCGTTTATTTATACCCATTCACGAAAACATTGAATACACCATTGTGCCAGCTTACATTCACTGTAGTTTACGTCGTTCATATAAACCATTCTTAAGTCCTGAACGACGATAAATTACAGCAAGCCAATAAAATGGCGGAAAATTTATTACCGCTCGAATTCAAAGCATTTCGAAAGAACGATGAAAGTCTTTGAATTCCATTGATAATTCGGAAATATGTAACATGCAAAGCCCATTATGAAATACTACGGTAGCTTTTGATTTAATATTCCGAACTATGTTTTGTAGTTCAGTACTTATATCTTTCGTTTGTATCTTCACTTATTTTGTATACTACATACCTACTGCAACATTTTGCTACGTAGCATCACCCTCGCTCAGTTTTACGTAACGCTTTGAACCCTGACATTTCAGGACGTTGTGTTATTTTCTTGGTGGGTTGGGAGTCGTTCCTACTATTAGTGTCAGCTATGGACATGGTACGCTTAAGCGCCGGACATTTGATGGTGAGAAAGGAACATCTTTTTGTTGTTTCCACTTACGACATGAACGCGTGAATTGATTTATATTTGTCAAGCAATATCCCATGTGTAAAGATCCCAAACCTTCACAGCCAAAAAGTCATGGGATATTGGCAAAAAAGACTGAAGAAGAACACTAAGGAGGTTGATCCAGGCACGATGCTGCCTTTTACTGTTGACCACAGTAATTTTTGACCTACTTACGTATAGGATTGATTAATGATAAATAAAATCATCAAATCTAAAGGCTGTAAACTGGTGCTATGATTCCTGTACAATGCAATGTGGAGACATCGATACGACAATAAATGAAAACACTGGCAATACTGGTTCAAGGGAATATTTTGAAACTATTATAAATCCTATCACCGAAACTAAAAATAGACTTTCCAAGTGCATAAAACGTCAAAAAAACTCAAACTAGTCAAGGATAGTGACTGCTATTCTGACGAAATATTCCAAGCAGTCTGTTGCAGTTAGTGACATCAAACCTGTGATAAAAGACAACATATTCGCATCAACTAGTATTGCCAGTGTTTTGAATTATTGTCGCATCGTCGTCTCCACCCTGTAGATCATTCTGAATGATCTATGGTTCGCTGTGTAGTCTTTTATTTAAACCTAGATGGTTTGAAAACATTCTCGTAATCATCCTAATTTTATCGCCCGGACCTTCAAAGGTCGGCCAATTTTCGATTCCTGCCGACGCGTTCTCAGCCGGTCTATAGTCGCTGTATACACTCCTCCAATATCCAGTACATAGCATAGTAGCGCTATCGGTCTCGGCCTCTGAGTTACGCAAGCTGGATCGATAGCGGCCTTCCGAGCCTGTACGAACCTAGATGTTGACTGAACCTCTGTTTCCTGGGTCGTTACTAGTTATGCAACCCGCGCAGGCGCGTACCGCGCATAAATCTGGGCCAAATATACAATACAAGTACTAAGTGGAAATACTGAAGCTGAGCTAAGGTTTCATGTTCTTGTGGATGATTTTACTGGAGTTTTATGCCAGTTTATTTATGGGGAAGTCTCCAGGGTTAGTCTCATGAGCTTTGAGGATACTTATACTATGGAATCTGTACTTAGTATTTTTTTTTTTTATTGGTTTCATCAAATGACTTCTTTCGCTCTGGGTGGAGCGGAAGGGCGTGTCAGACTCTTACTGACTAAAACCCATCCGTGTTCCTTCTAAAGCCCTTTGTGTTCCAGGGTCGCAGTGACTCTTTCGAACAAATTCCGCAACCTGTACTTAGTATTGCTATTGTGGCTCAGCATTTCTTATCCGCTCGTACCAACTAGCACAGTAATAAAAATTTAAATAAAATCAAATATAATTTAAAACATGTTTTTTTTTGCCGGTTCTCACTATAGGACCGGGACCAATAAAATTGGAACCATGCTCCTAGCTTTCAAAGATTCTTACGTACCCATTTATGTTTATGTGACATGAAATAATTTGAAATTGAATTAAATTATATCGACGTGCTATATTATTTTGGGTTTGGTATGACCTTGTCCTTTGTTGGAAGGCCTCAAAAACCCTATGTTTACGATATAATGTGATGTGTGTGAGTTCGTCTTGGAAATGTGCCTGATAAACACCGACGGATTATGACGTAGGCATTCGTTTTATTATTGTTCTGTTTACAGCGTTGTAGTCGATTTCAGCAGTAATCGCATAAAATATGAACTTCTGAATGGTAGATTTTCGCGAATCAAACGAAAACTGAAGTCGCGAACCTAAACAACTTAATTTACGCAGTTTTTTTTAAAAGAGCTCGTTCGTAACTAATCTTAGGAACTTATGATTATATTGATGGCTAGATTACGCTGCTAAATGCAACAGTGTAAGCATAATAGGTTATTTGACTGATTTTGTTTTATTACATTTTTCAAAACCTAGTTTTTTTTTTTTTCTCAAAATAATGCGGTGTTGTCAGCGTTTAAAATCTGTGATAAACAGAGACAGCACTAATTGCATGTGACGTCACTCACAAGTCCCGCCATATTGAATTGAAGCCATCCAGTACAAACGACATTTTGTGTGACAAGGATAGAAGAATAACTTCAAAAACGTATAAATTGTCTGTTTTTCCACCAATTCTATTTATTTTTGCACCAATCGTACAGTTTTAATACCATCTGTCAAATAAGTATTCATTTATGTTGATTTTTCATACTTAGTAGTCAAATACCCTATCGATTCCACTGCTGGGATACAGGGCTCCTCTTCGTGGGAGTGGGCCGTAGGCACCTTATTCACCACGCGGGCCCAGTGCAGGTTGCTGGATCCTGCCAGGGTTGCGGGATCTGTTCGAAAGAGTCACCGCGGCCCTGGAACGCAAAGGGCTTTAGGAGGAACTCGGATGGGTTTTAGTCGATAAGAGTCTGACACGCCCTTCCGCTCCACCCAGAGCGGAAGAAGTCATTTGATGATTTCCCATACTTAAATAAAAAGGTTGGTAGATATACATTTGTCGATTTTTTGCTTTTATGACTTTTTGCTTTTCCTCTCGAAGTTTTCTATCACCGTTTTGAGAGAATTATGGAACAAAGTGTCTTCCTAAGTTTCAACCCACGATCCAAAACTCATTAGGTAAGTTGCTTTTACGCTACACGCAATATAATTAATATTTAGACCTAACACTCCTATCGGTCGTAACATAACGTTGCAGACAAAATAAGATTACAGGGATCGTACAGAAGCGTTCCTAGGTACAGACAACAAAACGAACACAAGCCCACCTAGTCTCGTCTTCTATGCGCGTTACAGTCCCGGCGGCGGCTATGCACGTTAAAATCTCCCTGGCGCTGGTCCAGCCGAGGCAAAGGCGGCGTGCCGGCCAGTGTTTACGATAACGGGCTAACAGTTAGCTCTAGAATGCGTCTCTGCGCGAATTATTGGCGTGTGGCTGCGGTACAAGTTGTGGGAGGAAGCGGTGTTGTTATGTAACTACACCGCTATTCCCTGAAATGCTACGTGAAGAATTCGATAAATGTAATTTTTTAAACGGTCGTCATTTTTAAACGACTTCAAAAAAAGGAAGAGGTTCTTAATTCTTTTTTGTGTGTTTGTTACGTTCATAACTCCGTCATTTCATTCAATCGGTTCAGTAGTTAGGTCTTCAAATCAAAATATCTGGAAAAATATGTCATCCAAGTAAACGAAATTGCGCTTTTTGCTTTCCTGTGTCATTCTGGTGGTGTTGTTAGATGAAAAACCAAAAAATTGGAAGTCGTTTGTTTTTTTTTTTTGTAAAAAAGTGTTTTTGATTCATTAATTTACTTAATCTATCGCCTTGTATGAAAAACATTTTATTAAATTGCAAATCAGCCAGCCAGCACTTTTCATACTGCTAATGTTTCCAACAATATTGCCAGATTTCCATTGTGTATAATTTGTACTGTAGGTGTACAAGTGGCCTGTAACACCTGCTCTCTGTGAGACGTATAGGCCAGTAAGCCATAATCGGTTAGATGTGCCCAATGTGAGTTGCTGGATGTCACATCCCTTGAATTTTTGTTTCCCCTGTCGAAAGATTAGAAGCTGTTCTTAGTAATCTTTATCTGGCTCAACAAGCTCCGTCCTTTTGAGATGCATTAATCCCGCCATTTCCTATAACTTGGGCTGTACCCTACACTAATGGCTACATCGAGTGACTCCAGTAATTGTTCAACTATAAATTGAGTGAGACTCATTTAAATTAGATATAAACAATGCGGTTTTCACATCCACACAGCGCAAGAATCTCTTGACCTCAGATAACATGAACGTCAATGTAATAATCTGACCACATAAATGTTTTAAATGTTTTCTCCGAGCTAAATAATAAGAAAAACACGACGATTAATTTTTAAACACTCCGTAGGAGAATTAAAATGTTATATCGGATTCCATACGTACTAATTTCACTGTACCAAAAAATCATCAATATTGTTTCGGCTATTTAGCGTGAAAAAAAAAACTCGCTTTCGCATTTAAATATTATTTAGTTTTAGTATTTTCATTTTTCGAATGAGTAGAGGTATAGTGATTCTCGAAGCCCATTGCTGAACGAACTCCAAACCCATTAATAGAGTAGGTACTTGGAAATCTAATCCACGTTCAACTAGTCTTCTTACATTTATGAACAAAGTTTGCGATCACTATTAATCCGGGGAACTAATGAGCAATACCTTTTTTTTTTTTTTTTAAGGTTGGGAAATCATCAAATGACTTCTTCCGCTCTGGGTGGAGCGGTAGGGCGTGTCAGACTCTTACTGACTAAAACCCATCCGTGTTCCTTCTAAAGCCCTTTGCGTTCCAGGGCCGCGGTGACTCTTTCGAACAGATTTCGCAACCCTGGCAGGCTTTGGCCCTAGCGGGCCCCGTCTTTTATGCTGATATCTCTTTGAGGCGCGCGTGAAACACAACGCGCCATCGACCCGGGCCTGGTGGTGATCGGACAGCGAGCCACCCAATGCTCGCCGTCCGCAGGCCCGCGCCTATGGTGGCCGGGGATCGCCCTGCGACTCCCGACGCCCGGGAATGAGCAATACCTACATAAGCTATTTGTCATCAGCTTGTGAGGAAATCGAGAGTGGAGAAACTATACACATGTCTCGTCTAAACATGAATAACATTCAAGACATAGTTGGATGTCTCCACTAAGAATATCTTATAGAAGACACGATCACAAATTAGAGATGTATTTACAAAAGAACCACTCATTAAGGATGTAAAGTTGATTAGTGATGGAACAAACTCCGGTAACTTCAACAAACTACACAGTAATAGTAACTTCAGAACCGAAGACGATTGAGAAGAAGAAGAGATGATTGCGAAGCATGAAACAGAAATTCACAGGACAACGATGTTAAGATAATGATGTAGCGATGATCTTATTTAGGGCAGGTAAGCTACCGAAGGTCGATCAAAAGACTGCAAGCTGACTGATAATAATGATGATTAACTCAATGTTGGTTTTCTGTAGCATTTATTTCTCATCACTATTAGCGATTGAATGCCAAGGAGCTCAGTCCGTTCGGCCGCGAGTTCATTTTGTAATAGTTCTCATCAGGATACGTGCCAATATGGGATGCCATTAGATTCAATTAACCTGTGGAACAGTTGTTATTATATATTTATGTTAGACTTTTGTAGTGTTGTGTCAGTCATTATTACCTACAGGGCTAGCACGGTCGAGATCATTCTCGATTCTCGATACTGTTGTTTTTTGAATGAATAACTCTTTATTTGTTATTCTTTTCGAACTTCTGTCCGACTTTCTTCATAGTATTTTTGAGTGAAATCCCATTTCGGTGCTGATCTTTTCAACATTTTGTTTTTAGTAGTTCAGAAGCATGTTCAAAACCTCCTGATAACGAGCACAAAGTGTTTTTTTAAAACTGTTATACAAAAGCCTATGACACGATTTGCATAAAACCGCGCGTCCTTGTACGACACGCTGCATGGAATTGTTAATTATCTGATAATGAACAAGGTTTTGTTCGTGTTTTTGCTCGTTTAACCATTGTTTTTGCTAATTGATTAGTTGCTGTGGACTGTGAAGGTGGTTTGTTTTCGTAGATAGATTGTTGTCTGGGGAAAGACAGGAAGACAAAACAAGCCAAAAGTTGCCATGTTTAGACGAGTTTGTCTTCTTGCAGCTGTACAGCTCAGGGTCCATAACTCGTTATCGTGAACCCATCATCGTTTCTTTAAAAGATAAGTGGATTTTCACCATACTACTCGTATAATCGTCTTCATCAGAATTTATGCTGACCTTGATATATAAATATTTCTTCAAATGTTGTTTTGTAAAGATGGGCTGTCTTGTTCTCTCTCGAACTGTGTCTCCCTAAAAACCCAGTGGCCTTTATAATAACAGAATTATAAAGACAACACCAGCTGGTGCCAAAACGAACGGATATTTGTTTTATTGGGGAACAAGTGTCCAATGTCGTACGACATTTTTTAATTCTAGCTACTCTTAATTACCCATGACAATATTCCAGCATGGTCTAAAATTTAAATGCTCCAAAAGATATAACGAGATTCGGATCTTAGTATGTGTTTCATCATTGCATACAAAATCATTTTTACCAAAGAGATGTGTCCAACGTGAAGACACAGGCTACTTCCCATCCAAAGGTTGTCTTGAAAGAATATTTTCTTCTTGTCGTTTTCCTCAAATGGTAAATTTAGCTAATTTAGTCATCTGTCTTCTCTTCTCTTCGAGTTGATGGTTAACTCTTTAGATTATTTGGTCCCGGTAGTTTTCTACGTTAATGACAGCATCGATGGCATTCATGAAATCCCCCAAAGTGATTATATATCTTGTCGTGAGTCTCGTGAGTGACAGTACAATGAACACCGTATCTCGCTGTTTACAGTGGCTAGAAGTTTGGACGGTATGCCATCCACTCTACACAGATTTATACCCGGCCCCGACTTCATATAACACAGACCTACACACAAATATAGCACCAGCACTTGCTTTGTTGTATTAGATAGCTCAGCTCACACCAACTGCAGGAAATTACGACAAAGTAACGGTAGTATAAAGTTTGGTACGATGTGACTGTATGACATACTAGATGCTAACAACGATGTCTGATTGTCTGACTTGTAGTAACTGCGTTAGCATGCAAGTATCATTTGCATTTGCGTTACATACAAAATGAATCAAGCGCTGCCCATAGTTATTTATTTATTGAATACTTTATTGCTCACCTCATAATGAACGGTCTTACCGCAAAAGGCAATCTCTTGCAGACAACCTTTGGAAATTGTTCTGTACCATCTTCTTAAACTCAGCTAGATCCTAATGCTATGTCACAGATTATGAGTAAATTATCTTCTATTAGGAACATAATTATTTTTATATTTCTCCAGACAGGTCTATGAATTTTTCATGAATTTGTTCTACACCTTTGACCTCTTCAGGTGAATAATTAGATAACGTGGATCGGACCTAAGACAGGTCAAACGGTTTTAACTTTTCTCCAATTGACTGCTAACATTTAAGAAAATCACTAGCTCATTTCGATGAATATTTCCCATGACTTAGCCCCTTCCTTTATGTAATGCATCAATTGACGTATTCGAAGTATTATCGGCGCGGTTCGCTCCGGAAAAATATATCAAGATCTTTATGCGTTTCAATCATCATTAACAATTCGATCTTTTTGTGTAAATATTTATTTCAGGCCCAGAAATGTTACATTGCTTCTGCGTTAACCACATCAAAATATTTACAAACGTTTACTCTAATTTATTTATTGGTATAAACATGCTGATCTGTGCTTAAGAAAGACAGATAGATTCTTTGAGGCTTTATCGGGATAAGATGCCGAGCTCCCTAGGGCATGCTTTTTCAAAGTTATAAGTACAGAAAGCATTTTGAATCATTCGTAAACTGAAGAGAATTCTCAAGTACCCAACATATCTCCCTTCGTTCAATCCATCCAAAGGTTGTCTGGAAGAGATTGCCTTGTGCAATAAGACCGCCCATTGTACACTTATTTTATGTTTGAGTGTCCTGTTCTTATTATGAGGTGTACAATAAAGTATATAATTAATAAATAAATAATCGATTGTAAATAAGTTATTTGCAGGCTAGTAGATAAAAATATTGCTATTATTGACGATTACTAAATATATTTGTGTCTTATACATATTATACGAATAGAATATTCTATTTGTTCATGATATATCTTAGTGCAAACTAAACAATGCTTGTTCACTTCGTCAATAAGATGCAGTAAGTCCCTACTATAAATAATTCAGACACTTAACGACTGTCTACAGTCCCGCTGATAAACCTCTCAAACTAAGATAATATCTAGACAGACCGACATAAAGATAACCGTAGGTATTCACATTTGTGACTCAAAGGAGAACGATGCGAGTACCTAACTAAAGCGGATGGACCCATTAGAGATGCACGTTCCAAGCTAACCAAATTGACTGCATGGAATTTTTGCCATATTTTTTGCAATGCAGTGTTTGTATAGTTCCATTAGCTTTATATTTACTTTGTTTAAGATGTATGTGGTTGGGCGTAGATCCAAAAGCAATGGTAAATGCAGAAAGCGGTCTTGAGTTCTTGAGATATAGCTCCAAAATGGATAATTTATTTATTTGGTTGTTCTAAAATATCTGTGATGCAGGTCTTCTATTACCTTTGAAGCTGGCTCCTTATCAATGACTGAAATACGTCTATTTTATGTTGTTCATTACTGTTTCCTGTATCTTTTAATATACTTCGCCTCATCGCTTCGAAGCTTTCGCTACCGAACAAGGAACAAGTATGAACCAGCCGCTTGGCTACGTATTTCCTCTGTATCACCATCTACAACGTGTAACAGAATAAACGCAATACCTGAAAAGGGCTTAGTGTACTCATCATTATTAATAATTAACTTTTACTATAGGGCCAGGACCAACCCTGAAATCGCAGTTCAGGGTATGAATACTATGAAGTCTTAAAACGACCATGATTCCGCTCTAAGAGGGAGACGGAGCTATACATACCAGATAACATTATCCCGTTTACATCATCGGAATTGGATGGCACTAGCACGTCATAGTAGGGCTGCAGTACATTTTGTAGTTACGCGCATACAAAGGTATGGTCAGTCGATTTTTTTTTCGCGATTTCAGTGGTGGTAAAAGTTGTTTATAATTATGAGTAGAATCACCCCTTTTCAGGTATTGCGTTTATTCTGTTACTATTATTGCTCATCAGTAATATTGAGTAGATTTTATTATCATTGAAACAAAAGTAGAATAAAATAAAGGTATTTCCATACGTATGATCAATATAGTTGTACCATTAGCTGTGGTATTCAGCAGTATCCGGTTAGGCTAGAAGCTAAACCCAATATATATAGTTGGGACAGGAGAGGCAGATTATAATGATTAATATAGGTGCCTTAAAAAAACACTTCCGACACTAACAGCACATTATTTAATTAAAGGGACGGGCCCTCATACCGCAGACCATTTTGTTTCAAGAAATCTTAATCAGATTTGCAATGTCTGTCTCTGTGACCCCTAAAACAGGAAGCAAAGCAGGATATGAGTCAGGCCACCGGACGCGGTGGACCAATCGAGACAGACAGACGGACAACTGGACCGAACTGCATTACTTGCGTTACGACTATTATGAGACTATGTAGACTACAATATTGTGGGATGGAAAGATGCCAATCTTAGAGAGGAATTTGAGATGATGGGATTAATTTTCAAGATTCATGAAAATGTATTCTTGTCAAACATCTTTTTGTCAAATACGATTTCCTCGAAGTTTCTTTTATGCTTCGTTTTCTATAGTTTAATTAAAGATTGTAATTGAATGATGGTGGCCTTGTCCCGTTTGCGTAGGGCTTCATCTAATTTGTCAGTAAGCGTCAATAAATATCGAGTGACTAAAATGAGATCCATATATTATAATTTATAAGGATTCGTTAATCTCATGGTCCGGTTTGAAACAGAATGCCATCAGATTAATTTATTAAACTTTGGCAGACCTAACCTTCGAGGATTATTAATATACGCACGTATCGTTTCCATTTTGCCCCATATAAAGTGACCATGGCCAGTCTGTCTGTTTAAAAGCCCTTCAACGTCTCGAAACTGTCCAATTGGGACGGATTCTCATTTAACTCAACACGAAAAGCCCCTTTTAAGAATGGGTCCGTCCATTTAATTATCCAGTCATGTGAATTTAAATGTCTGAGTCTGCAGGCTGTTTATATGTGACTTTGACCTTTCCTCCCTCGTGGGGTGCTTTAAATAGACACTAAGTAATCCCTGAACCCATATAACGTTAAAGTGTAAGGCTTAACTGTGGCAATTGCTTTTACATTAGTGCTTACTTTGTTCAAGTATCAGCTGGAACTAACCAATTGTCTTCTGTGCGACCTTGAAGCAATTGAGGATTTTAATTTTGGTTCACTCTTCTGGCTTTCACTATTATCATACGTCTTTTACTGTCTTTAATCTTGCCGCCTGCGATATTTCTCTAAAGTCTAGCAAGGTCGTAGGCCAGAATGACTCCTGTCTCTTAAACCGATGACCATGATTTAGTTTGGGTATCCGAACGCTGATTGATGCTTGAATTAAATGCTCGCTGATGGTTGTCCATTAGTTGGTATTCATATTTGTACTGGTGGAACAGGAATTTGATGAACGCCGTTCCCATTCCCAAATCTATTCAACATCAAAACGATATCTTTCCGACAAATATTTCCATATTACAACACATTATTAAGATATTTCGTGTCTGCTACTAGCCGAGTGTTTTCCCCAGTGTGGCCTTGAACCGAGCTATGATTTATGAGTCATTGTCATCACAATAACAATCATTGTGCTGTACACTTTTTGTCATTCGTCATATATGGCTGCTGGATCTAATTGTCGGCACTACAATGGTATAAATAGGCTACTATTTTTCCTTGAGGTTGGAAACAATCAGGCTAATTTTGTAACTGGAATGCAACAGTATCAAAGTAAGTATCAAAATTGATTCTCATGATGTTTAAATTGAGGATAAATCAAATTTAACTATGTGGTTTAATCAAAATGAGTTCTCCTGTCTGTTGGTTTTTTCCCTCTACATTATTGTAGCGTTACCTTGGCTAATTACTACAAATACTTTTTAACTTGGGAACTATATTGTTTCAGTGAAAGAGATTTTTGAAAATGACAACCGACAGTAGGTAGGTATAGTGAATGAATATTTAGTCATTTAGTTTTTACCATAGATATAGTATATAGTCTATGATTTTAAACAATCTGTTGCCATTTTCTAGACGTTATATCTATTATATTTTCACCCATATTATATTTATTTTTTGTATATGTATTTCGTTTTAAATACTTTTCATGCTGCCCCGATCGACGTCATTCTGTCAACGCCGCCGCGCCGGTTGTCGCTAAAAACCAGCGCTGTGGCTCTGTCTCGCACACGAATCCCAGCATTATGCTGAGCGATGGCCGTTTTGCGCGAATGTGACGCATATCCTCCCAACTTGCATAACTTTTGTAATTTAGTTTTTTTTTTTTGTATGCGTCGTGCTTGTCGCAAATAAACTCCTGGCAGACATCACCGTTTTTAGGGTTGCGTACCCGAATGGTAACCAACGGAACCCTATACACGCCTCCGCCATCCGGCCGTCCGTCTGTCTATCAGCGGGCTGTAACTCAAGAATCGTATCTACTTAATAGATAAACAGTTGCATTTTTTCACAGAGTGTGTCTGTGTATTTCTTTTCCATTGCCGCTGTAACAAATAATACAAATTAAATTAAAAATTTCAAGGGGGTCGCATACAAGAAACGAGTTTTTTTTGGTTATTGGTACGGAACCCTTCGTGTGAGATTCCGACGGGTAGCAAAATGATATAGTGCAAAACGCTAAATCCAGAACACTTCAAAACAGAACCAACGTTATTCTGCCAATTGCCTCGTATATGCCATAACTCGTAAGACTTCATTAAATCCGGTGAAGACTGGCCAAATTGGCACTCTGCGCCTGACCTAGACCGAACTGATCCGTTTGGTAATTAAATTAATACGTGCAAACTGACTAACACCGATACAATTGAATTAATTGATCAACGGAATGATGAAGCGATGGCAGACGGGTTCGGGATGGTCAATTAAATGGATACGGGTGCAGTATTCTTCAATTAAAAGGGTATTTTTGAATGGTATGCGGGAAGACTACCGTTTAGAATCAATAATATGATGTTTTTATAAGAGAACAATGAATGAATAAGCTGTCAAAACGCACAGGAAAGTGGAAATTCAATTTTGACGATGATACGACAGTAAATCAAAACATTAGCAATACTAGTTCATACGAATATGTTGTCTTTTATCACAGATTTGACGTCACTAACTGCAACAGACTGCTTGGAATATTTTGTCAGAATAGTTGTCATTATCCTTGATTAGTTTGAGTTTGTTTGTGCAATTGCAAGGTTAATTTTTCATTTCGGTGACAGGATTTATAGTCATTTCAAAATATTCCTATGACCCAGTATTGTCAGTGTTTTCATTTATAGTCGTATCGATGTTTACACATTGTAAATTGTAACCTTGTTTGTGGCTGCATACAGCTGATTCATATTGCAAACGCTGATATGAGATAAATGCACTAACTACAAGTCGTAGAACTATTATCATTGTATAATATAATCAGAGATCGGAATAGGTAGAGTATATTTACCTAATGTTCGTGGAAGTAAGTAACATAGAGTTGATAATACCTCCTCTAAAATCCCGGAATCATAAACATGACGATTGTAACCTGGGATTTAAGAAATTGCAAATTACTTATTACGCTTTGAATACATTTGAACAAAATAATTATATTGAAGAATCTTATTATGTTTTTAGAGTTCCATACTTACTAAACTATTAAATTAAATAGCTTTGTTTTCGCACAACTCTTTCTTCTTTTGATTCTTCAAATCAATAATTTTTAACTATACTCTAAAGTCCAGTTCATGTTTTTCTAATCCCGGGTTTTAATTGTCATGATTCCATTTATGATTCCGGGATTTAACAGGAGTTATATTACCAACTCGTATGTTACTTACTTCCACCAACATTAGGTAAATATACTCTACCTATTTCGATCTCTGATGATAATAGACATGATGACAACGTAATAGACGGCTTACTTCTCGTAATACATCATCGTTAGTTATCTCTCCTTCATTAAATTCATTGATAGTTAGAACATGAAAGCAAGCAACCCTAACTACTTACACATCTCCTTTAAATTCACGTACAACAGTTTATTAACATACCTCCACTTCACACGCGACATAATCTACATGTGTATCTATACATTCTATACTAATATTACAATTGCGAAAGTATGAATGGATGGATGGATGTTTGTTATTCAATCACGTCAGAACGACTGAACGAATCTTGATGAAATTTGGCACAGAGGTACATAATAGTCTGGAATAACACATAAGATACTTTTCATCCCGGGAATACGTTCTCTTGGGATAATTTAGGACATTCACGCGGGCGGAGCCGCGGGCGACAGCTATCGTTCTCACAAATATATCGTTCTCACAAATATATCGTTAATATATCGTTCTCACAAACCCATATCGTAGCAAATGTATAACAGCCTTCATATCTTTGTAGCCTTGACTAGTAATACTATGTTTTGTATCAAGTTTATCGCTTAATGTCCTCCATTTGGTAGCAAGTTCAATGGCAGTCGTGTTCTACAAATCATAATGTTTGGCTTGTATTGTTGAGTAGGGCTGGTTAACGGTGAATTGGAACATTATAATAATATATCCTGGGACAACTCACACACGGTCATCCGATCCCAAACTAGGCAGAGCCTGTACTATGGCAACCAGACAACTGATAAACATACTTATATATTTCTAAATACATACATATTATACACAAATTACACCCAGACACAGAACAAATGATCATGCTCATCACACAAAGACTTGTCCTGGGTGGGAATCGAACCCACGACCTCCGGTTAAGCAGTCAGGGTCACTAACCACTCGACCAACAGGCCAGTCCACATTGGTTTGTAGGTAGAGGCACTGAATAGAATATAGTGTGTACCGAATTAAGGGTTGTCAATCGATAAATATCCCAACACCTTGCTTTTATTAATTCTACTTCTTATGCGTCTGCGTTTCTCGTGATGTAAACGATTTCTTTAATAACATTTAATCTGTTCATCTACAATTTTCTATTGGTGGTATTTGTTTTATACTGGTGAAAACAGATTTTTGATCTTTTATCTACCCATATGGAATCACTGTCCCCAAGTCACAGGCTATAAACATAGTTTGGGAGCCAGGAGATAATACCATAAGCGCACTATTTTGTTGTATCATATTACTGTACTTGTAACCTTTGTAAACTAATTATTGGAAATAATCATTATTATTAAACAATATTATTATTATTGTATCTGTTCTGTCAATTGAAATCATATTATGAACTGTATGCGCCCAATAAGATATTTATTTCCAGCTTGTCTCAAGACAGTCGTTCCGTTGCGCACTCGCGGACAATCCCTATTTAATTAGATGTCAATTCCAATGGATGTTAACATTGATAAATTGCATCTTCGTCATTAAACGTTTATATCCGTCCAATACTAACGGTATCACATTGCAGGCTGTGCTTGAAGGTCATTCCATCGATACTATCTGCATACTCGTATATAAACGTATAAGTACTCATTTTACTTCGTTCACTTCTACCTCTACCTGAATCTCCTTAAGGCCATCAGCAAGAAAGACTTTGAAAGCCTTTGTATATCTTTCTAGGGTTTCCTACTTCGCAAGCTTAACAAATAAAATCTTCTTTTTGATGTGAAACATCTATAGCCGTGGGTAAACCCGATTGTTGGCGTATAATATACAGTCTGTTTTTTTTTTCATGACGCCATATTTAGTTCCTGTCGTAATTTGTTCTTTTACGCATATTACTTGTAGAAAATAATTTCGATGTTTCACATCTGCCAGGCGTGCCTTGACGGCCCACAGTTTTGTTTTTCTGTATTACTTGCACATCATTAACAGCTAACTTCACTCACTGCTTCATAAGATCTGTATTTTTTCCTTTACTTCTGAGTCAATCTACTGCAAGTTTACTGAAACCATTTTAAAACAAACACGAAAATTCCTAGGAATCATTTATAGAATGTCAAGTTCATATCTAATGACATCCCTCACTTCAGTGGCGTCCTTGGTAACGTGGGAAAGGTCATATGGCGTGACGGAGGGACCTTTGTGCGCCCACACTGTCACGTCAATCACGCTTATTAGTTGTAGCCTCAGAAAATTGATCGTGTTGTATCATGTCGCGCCTGGTCGGGTCTTTGACGAGGATCGATTTTTCAGGACCCTTCATGTTTCAAATATCAGACATAAGGTCATGGTTGTCTGAAATGGTCTCCACGTTGGTCATTTCCTTAGTTAAAAGGATCTTTCTGCTTCAGTATGCTTCTTAGGAATGAGGAGTTCTTCTAGTTAAAACTTTATTATCTTTAAAACTACCTACAATATTTATCGCTTTTATTCAAGACTCCTCTAAACATTTTTGTCTACCTCGATTAAGAATTGATGGATAGTGGACGTAAATGAAAGAAAATCGATACAAAACCTCAGTGAATCGTTTCCCAGAATGCATTGTGTAGCCATTAGCTAACCTTGCAAGTAATAGACGTGTGTGCGTCATTCTACAAAGCAGGGGCTTATCGTGTCCAGCACATGGCAGGATCGTATGGGACCTCACCATCTGTGCGAAACTTCTTTGTTTTTAGAAAGATCGATTAGCCTTGGGAATATATGTAGTTATCTGTAATTATCATGGTCACAAAATGAAATATCTTCCATGAAGGCTTTAACTACAGTTGAAGCCGAAATTATTGAGAGCTACTTATTAAGAAGTGATACCAAATTTTTACTTTATTCATATAATAATGAGATCATCTTATCAATTATTTCGTACGTTTTTTCGTGTATTAGTTTTTAGTTAAATAACACCATGGGTCAGACCTTGACGATGACCACCAAGGCTTTAACCAACTGCTCGTACCAAGAAGATCAGTCATGCAAGAGAAGTTCACGGTCTCCAATACGCTTGAATATCACCATGAACACATACCTACACAGATTTATCTAACAAAAAAACTTGTTTCTCTTGAGCGCAGACCTAGCAAAAGCTATTTTCTTCGAAATAATGGGCATATCTAAGCGCTGACACGCGCCTAGCAACAGTAAATGTTTTGTAGTTAATTTAGAGACGGCGCGGTACGTTCTGAATGCGCGCGCGTCGCCCGCGCCCGCCATGTTTAACTTTATTTGCATTGGACGTGGTGCATCAGGGCTGCTACCTTCTACGTACGTGGGATAATTTAATGTAATCCGTTTATTTACAAAGTCCCGTCATGATTTTAATTTTCTTTCCATTACTAGAATTTATGGGAGTAACATTTCTTCCTCAACGCTGTCACATGTGCTCCATCGTCGACCACATCAACCCTTTTGATCAGGTGAGAAAGAGGTCAAGGGAGCCTTTTAAAATTGAAAATAAAACTCACAACATAGCTTTATCATTTTCCAATATTTTCACTCGTTTAAATTAAGATCTTCATGTCTTGCAACTTGCTTAATCTATTTCGGCGGGGCTTAGAACACGAACTCGTACGATCGTAAGACACAAAGCCCTTATTAAATAAGAGCTTCGTAACGTCAGGAGGTCACATATAGGCATAACGAACAATTTAGTCCAATCGATCATTCGTACTAGATCAATGATCGTCTCACGTCAAAGTTTTGTTTGGACAAGTACTTATCGACTCTCAGTCTATACCTATACATTCTGAAGACGTGAGTCAATAAAGCTAGGAAGAGCTGATTAACCTTGAAATTTTCATTTTCATTGTAGTCAGCCAATTCATTGCCCACGAACTCAATACCTCCATTGAGTTTTACAGCTTGCAGAAATCATGTGTGATGAAGATGATAATGCAGTTTTCAGATCAATATCTCATATAAGTACCTGTCGTTACTTTTATGACTGCCATTCTAGTCGTCGATTCATTGCCTAGCAACACCATAACAACACTGAATAGACTTTTATGACAACCGGGACGGGACTCATCATTCGCTCTCTGGTATTGTTAAATCAGAGAGTAAATTGAGGAATTTAATATCCTCCTTCAAACTCCTTCAGAAATTATTTTCTACTAATTTCTTATCTGTTTTTTAGTGTCTTATTCTTCAAATGTCTCATTCTTTACTCATGCTGCTACTTTCAGCGTGTTTATATTGTTACTCTTGACAAATTTTTGGTCTAGAAGCATTTCATTTTGAAAAGAAAGAACTTTTTACAGTTGGTTTTTTATTTATTAAAACTTCAGCACAAGTGAAAAACACTGTACAAAGGCGGACTTTTGGCATTTTCTACCAGTCGATCTTTGCATGGTGGAGAGACAAAACAGTGATTAAATAAACAACAATATTATTGTGAAAAAAAAGAATCCAAGAAATCAATACTGTGATGATTCTACCAACTTGTTGGAAATGTGTTCACGTGCCCTCGCCACGTTGCCTTTTTGCAGTCTGACTTTTTTATTTTTCCCCAATATTTACATCCCCATTATTATGACATCATCCCAATATCTTAATTCCTCTCGTTGCAAGCCCTGTAAGGATGCACCGCCTATTCCGGGACAGTTCGCTTCCCCTCCGAGCCCATACATGGCCACACCCGATATAGACTTAGATCTCTTTGTGGTAATTTTAACATCACTGATGCACACCCGGTAACGCTACGCTTGCCTAGCAGTTCTGAGTATGATGAACTTTACTATTTTGGAATACCGTCGCTTTCCATTTACCATGTGTCTTCACGAGTCTCTTTGTGACCCTACTTGCTTTGATGCTAAGATTTGATAGATGATAGATCTATTAAGGTATATTTACTATTATTCTTACGACTCTGTGATGCAGATATATACTTAAACGTTATCATTGGAAACCCCTTCTGAGGACAGGTTAAAACATTGCCTAAAATTCCAAGTAAGAATGTGTTCTACTAGTCTGAATAATCAAAGATGTTCTCCAAACCGATGTTTGCCGTTTCCAAGTTATAACAGACAATTAAGCAAAGAATTGCTTTATTATGCTCATCAGTTACTATTAACTGCCGTTTCAAATGACATCAAGCGGTCACCTCTGAAACATTCCTACACCAAGGATGAAGATTGCACGTATTCGTATACAAAATTGTATTCCCAGTACGTAACAAAACCGCTCAATTTCGCAGTAAATACTGTTTGGTAGGTAACCATTGTAAGTGAAACACAAATCGGCTGCCCAAATTCAAAACCTAGTAACAGGTGATTTGAAAAAAAAACCGTTTTTGGCATTTTTCGACTTACTAGACAGTATCAAAATGATGTGAACCTTAAAACACCCAGTTTCATACGTACTTTTAAAAATTTAATTTAGCAAGTCTAAGCAATTTGGCATGTTTGCGAAAATTTCCTTGAAGTACAAATTCTAAACTTAGTATGTCAGAATACAAATTTAAAACCCTAGCAGCTCAAGCGACTTACTAGGTTATGAATTTGAAATACCAACTTGCTATGTTTTTAATTTGGCGCCAAATGTAAAGTCAATGAAATTTCGTTTAGTAAGTCCAGTGTTACCCGCGCACGATTGTTTCGCTCCATGATATAGAATAATAAAAATGAGTTACATTCAATTTTATCGGTCCAAGCGTATGGTACGTGCTTTGCAAAACGAAAACGAATGCAGGTAAGAAATAAATTATTCATTATAGTTACGAAAATGTAAAAGAAACGTGACATAACCTCAACATAGAATTGTCGTTGCATTATTTTCATAATAAAGCTAACAAACTAGGATGATGTGCTGGCTTTCGTGTGATGAATGTGCAAAAGCCGATTTTGCTTATTTTAAGGGTATGTTTTGCTAATTATCCACTGAACAGAGATAATAATTTTAACTAATGTCCACTAGCGCCGCACACTGCCCTATAGAACAAAACGGAACTTTATTGGAAAGTTTTTTTTTCTTTACCAAAGCTATTTAACTAACACTTACTGCCTTATTATTTGTCTTTTTTGTTTTCGGTGTTGGTTGGGTATGTTTAGCTTGTTCTTTTTTCCGCTTTCAGAGCAAATGATGAAGCTAAAACAGATACTGACCAAACTATTATCGACTACAACAATCCTATCCCTGGGTCATCGGCCGAAAATGTAACGATCTGTGATACACACAAATGATGATCCTCTCAGCACATTTTTGCTAAACCCAGTGGTTGAAGCTAAGTTCCTCAAAGGATCACGAAATCTGTTCTATAAAACAGATTTTGATGAGTCTTCCAAAGAACTGAACTTTTTGATGCAGAAATTTAATGTCAACACTATTCCCCCACTTTCAAATACTATCCCCCGAGGGGTAAAATCATCGAAGAAAGATGGTATTATTTCAAAATTGGTCCCCCTAATGCCATTGAGCAGAAGGGAGTTTTGGCTGAATCTACCCACGAGTGATAACTCCACTGATTTGCAAACTGATGGTCAAATCGTTACCAATGACAACGAGTAGTTCATTATCAATAAGAATTATTTTAGCTTAAGTTTTTTTTTTTAGTTTTGGTTGACTATTGTGAGTTTGAGTCATGTTTTGATTTAAGAGCCCTTTGATGTACGTTAGTAAATATCTTTTTATAAGTGAATTGGATTTTTAATCAAAATCTGTACTTTGGAATTGTTTTTAATTCATTCAGTTATAAAAACTATGCTTAATGAATTTGTTTAGTCTTTACTTTTACCATAGAAAATCAAATTGATAACCTAGCAAGCTGACTTACTAAGTTTTGATATTGTTTTTAAAGTAATATTTTAGTAAATTCACAAATAAAAATAAAGTATGAGCGATTCAAGTGTAATCATAAACTGCATAACGAAAACGAGTATTACAAATGAATGTCAACAATATAGCACAACTTTTCGCCAAACATCCAAATCGCAATCTTTTCTAGTTTCTGCGGGCGAACGAATCAAAGTAGCCGACCCGTTTTTTGGCTCTCCTGAACATTTTTGTTCGAACGAGTTACTATGTTTTGATTTTAAGCAGCCGAAATATTGTCAGCTAATTCGTTCCATGACGTTCCTAACGACATGTAGAGTGGTCTCGTGACGGATGACGTCATAAAGCGACAATAACTGGCCAGTGAACATCCATTCGTCAAGCTGTCTGTCAAACTTCAGTAATAGCGCCAAATGTTTCATTTTTCTTCTTTTTTTAGTCGGTGTTCAGAATTCAAAACTGTTTTCTTACGTCAATCCGCCTAATTGGAGTGTTTGTAGACCTTTGGACCCGCTTATAAAAATAAAGTAGGCACATTGTTCCGTTATTTTAATTGGAATCCAATGGAACTTTCCATCAAACAAAACAAATAAGTTATAAAGAATTCTGAATCGAATAACAAATTGTAGACATGCAAGCAGGCATTGCTTACTGCGGTGGTGGGTCGTACCACCTCGTGGGGCCGATTATATCGATTATTCTATTTGTATAGTGACACCATGGATCGATTCTTTCATTGTGCTGTCGCCAGTATTAATGTTTCCTAGATAACATAATATTTACCTGTAGGAAAGTAAAGTTTCTATTCGTTTCTTTTCTAAGGGTTTACACGAGCAGAGTTTACAGTATCTAGCGCTATTTAATGTGACTTAAAGAGCCTCGCTCTCTCTGTACTCTCACACAATTGCATTATTATAGTAAACCATATAATTCCTAAAATCATGAAGAAAGTTTCATTTTGTTGCATAAGTAGACGATATACCAAAAGCTGATTGAAGACATCACTAACTTCGTGCTAACTGGATAAACGCTTGTCTTCCGCGCGAATGAAGCCGATTTCCTGCGATGTTCCAATCACGCCGACAACAGACGAACATTACCGATGATGGCAGGCTGGCAGCCCCGGCCCTACGTTATACAATTTCCTGTACAGTGGAATTACGCCGGAGACAGCTAAAGCTGCGGCCAGACTGGCTTAGAGTTGATGACCTATATCATTTTGCGTTCAGATTCAGACTCAATAGTACCTGCATGGTACTGTATTGACCCAATACTGCTTGCCCTGGTCTGGTCATTTCTGCGCCGATGTGCCTGGNGAGAAGCAAAGCAGTATTTTTTTTATCATGTACCTACGTAGGTACCTACTTAAATATTATTTTGACGAAACATCTATTCTAAAGTATAAAATTGTATGACACCGTCATGTCGATATTCATACAATTTTGTACTTTAGGCTATGGTAATACGGCCCTTTTTTTAATGGAGTCATTAAATTCCTCGAAAATGTATCCGTTCTGTTTCGGTCTAAACCACAATGGACATCATACAAGACTTCTAGATACCTCTATGATGATCTGATAAAGATTTTATTGAAGACGTTCTTATCAAAACAACTGCTAATAATATTGCATGCACCTGCAACCTAGCGCGTGAGTTCAAGGCCAGTTGCGTTGGAGATTGTGAGAACATAGGAAACTATGGAGACGATTTGATTATTATAAATAAATATTGTGTAACAATATTATAATAATATATAAGTAGTAGAACAATTGTGTTGTTTTTGCTTTTATTTTTTAACATATATTCATATTCATTCATATTCATTTATTGCATTTCATGTTGTTTACAGGTTGTTACATTATGATAGTTCCAAACAATGAACCCTGCTAGGGCACAGCAATGTATAATCATCGCCACTTTACATGTAGGGTGGCCACCCTAAAAAAATATATTTCAAGATTTTATTTTACCATTTTGTCGGCGTGATTAATATGTATACCCATACTAAAAAACAACTTTCTAGTTCTTAGCGTCTCTGAGCTAAACCGCGGACGGACAGCCAGACGGGGCATGGCGAAACTATAATGGTTCCTTGTTGACTACGGAACCCTAAAAATGTTTGTGCTTTACTTTTTCGTTTTGTCGTATTACCTACTTTAGACTGAGTATTATGGCTCCCAATCCTCGCAACGTCCACTTCAACTTCGTTGTCTTACTCAAATGCTGTCACTTTGGCGCTATTCTGGATTTAGCCACAATTCCCATTAGCTTTTCTGTGTTTTCACTGGGTGTTTAGTTTCAAATTCATTCGTAAATAATAATAATAATAATAAATAACTTTATTTCGGACGCACAGATCCATAGAGTGTTAGTAACATATAAAAACAAAAACTTATTACCTAGTGTTAGTACCAATCAACTTCTTCACAAACTGCTGCACAATTGGAGAGCCGAGGCTCTCAGCTACCGTTTTCAGAATGCTGTTTTGACTGTCCCTCACTCTCCTCAGAAGCGACGCTGTTTTTTTGCGTATAATCGCATGGAAATCATCAGTACGTAAAGGTGTTATACGTATTGAAACAATTTAGAGAATATAAGATGAGAATCTTTCTGTTGTCTGTTTTCATATCATTACCTATCTTTTAAATGTGCACCTCTAATCTATCCACTTTCTGGTTTTTTCTGTAGTTTCTTCCAATAGTAGTGTTGCGGAAGGAAAAAGCTAAAGCAAAACATACTTTCAAGTAGCATGCTTGAGTTACCTACAATAGTATTAATTTAGTTTATTCCACCATGAATTTCCTCAGACCGATCTAGACCAAGCCGTAGCTATTCACCATGTCTACCTATTTACTTCCTACCAAACTAAGGTTAATCTCCTGTCCAATAATAATTAAGAGCCTAGTCAGGTCTCCCAGTAATCCGTGCCGAGTCAGGATCCAATTACTGCGGCTGGCGAGGGCGGCGAGTGGGTTCAGCGAATGTATATCATTTGGAAGAGACGCGGCTGTCCTGCCGCGACAAATCGCTGCTTCCCGCCTCCTTCATTATTTCTTGCAAATACAATATCCCTGGGCTATTCTTATGTCCATGGAAAATTAGCTTTCCTTTACAATAATAGTGGTCCTGAAATATTAACCCATCTTATCTTAGTAAAGTATTTCTATCAGAGAGATGTTGATTTTTCAAATAAAATAAAGCAAGAACGAAAGAAAAACAGTTCCAGGGAACACGAACCAGACATACAAAACGCACTCTACAAATATAAAAACATTAAAAAAAAACAAAAACTTAAAGATTTCATTAAGATTACCGTGCAGAAGCACATAACACTACCAACCTCCTACCTTTGTCAGGTATTTTAAAATCTCTGAAAATTCAGGCCCAATTTTTTTCACTTGAAAACTAGGAACCATTAATAACAGACGTACTCTTTGAAACCAGACTCAATAAATCGGAAGCTTCTCAAGTAATCCCAAAATGATTGCAGAATGCATCCATCCCGTTGCCTGTGCACTGTGGGCGGATATCGTTACAAATGCGCATAATGTACTCGTTAGACTCCGTCCGTTACTGATTTACTACAGAACCCAATCACACTGTGAACTGTGCAGAAGATCTACTACGTGCTACTTCCCTCGTAGATCAATTACACCATTGTCTGCGGTATGAAATTCGTCATCTGCTAACACTCACTGAGCCCGCGAGTTGGATGATGGCCCACCTCTCACAGAGAGGAAGTCTTTATCCCGGCAGTGGGCATGTCATTTTACTATGATGAATATATTTCATGACTAGCTGTCGCCCGCGGCTCCACCCGCGTTTATGTCGAAAATTATCCCGTAGGAACATACTCCCGGGAAGGAGTGTATCCTATGTGTTATTCCAGACCATAATATACCTCTGTGCCATATTTCATCAAGATCCGTCCAGCCGTTCTGACGTGAAAGAGTAACAAACTTACGTACATTCTTACAAACTTACAACAATATTAGTAGGATACTTTAAGGACAGACTATCCGCGCTACTAAGAATGCCTCAGGAGCTGCTGCCCTGAGGCATTCCTACTAGGACCCAATATGTTCACGAGTATTGGCTATCGTACGAAATTATAACTTACCAACAGTCTTCATCTACCCATTGTTTTTAGCCTGCTTAGCTGAATACTCTTGCATTTTAATACAGCCCCTTGATTCCTTAATCCTATCATTTAATTCTTATTTTTTTCCTAACTCCTCAATTAAACCTCAATTAGAAGGTCTTGGGGTCCGAGTGCACATAACTTATTTAAAGATCTCTCAAGGCGCTTAGTTGACACTTCACGTGACCCAAGGGCTGGCTTTTACCTTGGTCAATCAAAGAATAAGCATTGCCATACAACGTGGCAATGCCGCCAGTCTTTTGGGTACACTTCCAGTCGACAGCGATGCGGATGAATTTTTTGACGCCATATTTTAGGGTTTATTTAGTTAGGAGATTTTATTTTTATTTCTAGTGTATATATGTAGTTAGTTAAGTATTTATGGAATAAACCTATATTAGAATGACTCGATTGAATATCTGTTCCTATTTCTTCAAACACACTACCACCTAATCTTGATGCTTAATTTTGAAAACTACATGGCATTGCGCGCATTGATCTTCTGAAGCATTCTTGCCTTTTCATCCATTCTGATTTACAAAACGCAATGCCGTGGGCGCGCCGATACCGGCTATTTCGCTGCCTGCCTATTATTCCCGAGTACACTGCGAATTCCAGTAGGCGCAGCTTTGATCCTAATCACTGATGTATGTTGTACGATAAACCTTCTTTCGCTTTACGATAATTGCACTTTGTGTTAGAGCCGGGATTTTATGTCGGATTTGTGATTTGTGAGAGGAATCAGGGTTGTCTTGTTACTTAAAATTTAAATCGGGTTTTCTTGGAAGTTGTTGGAATGTGCTTATTTTCTTTTTGATACTTAATACTTTTGTAGTGTTTTATTTGAACCTAAAAAATGATTGTTTCTAATATTTGTAAATATCTTATTCTATTTGGGGATCTTTTACATCTTATTTGTAAGCAATGCTATAATCCTTTTTATATATTTCTTTCTCCATAGTAATCAAGAAGTTATAATTCGTTTCTGCTATTCCCTCTCGTCTTAAACATTGACACAGTTTCCACTACTATCTAATGAATGCCGACAGCGGAAGATTATGCTTGTTTTCCGCGAACCATGCTCTACATTTTAATTCATAGTTAATTAAAATCTATTAGGACTCATTGCTGTGGAAGATGACTAACACTGATAATGACTTCAGCGACCTCTGCAGGGGGTATGATGACACATTATCAATATAATGACGAGTTAAATGATAACACACCGTCGAACAGATGAATGCTTTGTTGGTCTTGTTGTCGCGAGCATATATATAAGTTACTCTATAGTTATTGGTGAGGATCAATTGTGGATCATGGAATCGTTCCAGGTCTGGCAGTTTTATGAGACTTTCAATTTTATTATACGAGGACGCAGTTAGATTTGTACTCTGTTGATGGCTAAATGCAGGTTGATGTTGTATTGCTGGTAGATATACCATCAATACAACATCAACCTGCATTTGGTCCGCGTCATAGATAACGGCTCAATACAAATCACACAGTGCCATTGTGGAACCCCCTCAAAGACATGCCTTACCTTCTTTCCTGCCCATCATGCACAACCACTTACATTCTTGAGGACTTGAATATTGTGAACGACAGAGCTCTCCAGGTGGCGACATTCCGGTTGGAAAAAAAATATTAGTAGGTAAAATCTCACAAAGAAGAGGCCCACGTGAGAACATTATTATGGGCTAACGGACCTTTTAACAAATTATAAGCCATTCGTTGCATCTTCGCCTTACTCTTCTAGGATAAGAGGCGTTATGATAGCTCGTCAGACTATGATGATCCAGACGTCGACATATGCGTAGTGGCCATTGGGATAGGTTAGTGTCGGTGCACTTGTAGTAAATGTGTTGCATGTCGGATGCTGGGTGTGCGGCCAAATCTTCCGAACATTACGGGACTTCCACCAATTGATTGTGGATTGTGTACCTTAATTGTTTTCTTGAAGTTCTACTTTGTTGATCTAAGAACTTTTGTCTATCCAATCCAATTGAAATGATTTCGATGAAAAATCTGATATTGAGTCAGTGATTTGATAGATTCATTCGTCCTTATTTGTACCAGTGGCTTGCGATAGGCTGAATTGCTTATTTTTGAGACCTTGCCTTGATATAAGTATTTTATTGACATTTCCCTCAACTTTCCTTTCTGCATTTTTATTTGAGTTATTCTTTCCTTTCTTTACTTATTCTTAGACGTACCTGGCCTCTTCTAACGTTCATCGCTACCTGATCCATTCGTGCATTTAAGTACATATATGCTATTTTATTATTTTCATAAGTCAATTTGATTACGTTTCTTGTAAAACCTTAGGAGCGTGAGTATTTTATATCTACATACAATTGTTTATTTTCAGGATACCTCGACTTTTTTATGACGCACTAATTCTTTTAAAAATAGCCGTGTTTTGAACGCAGTTACCGCTCGCGTTATAATAATAAATAGGTACTTATCTTACAAAAACAACTAAAATAGATTGTAATCTACTAAAAGCTACAATGGCGACGGGTTAGATTAGTATCGATCGAAGCATTTTGTTTTTTACATGAACTGAAACTTTAACACTTTTATTGTTATCATCACCATCAGTGAGATTAATGATAACTTTCTTTATAACATATGTTTTAGCGTTGTTATCAAACTTATAATGTTCTATATTAACATATCTGGAATGTCTTGCATTATTCATTCAGTTAGAGTCTTCCAGAATGTAATACGTCTCTCAAGAAAATTCACATTAATGACAGCAAATAGGTTTTTGCAAAGAAAATGAGCCTTGGACAAACTTGCTAAGATTTCCTAACAATTTTGTAGATGTAATACAAAAAATTTCAAACTATTGCTTCGTTCGGGGCCTTTTCCAAAAAAAGTTAAAAAAAAGTTACAATTTGAAATCCCGCTATACACCTGAGAGCTGGCGACTTTGGCCGGGGTTGTTGCACTTGCATGCCGATCGCGCCGGGCGCCGCACACGCAAATAGACAAGCCGAATAGATGCACAGACGCCATGTCACGTTTGAGAGTCCAGTTTAGTTCAGCTCCGCTATACGCTAGATAAATCTCTCAATATTTCTCTTCCTGGATCCTTAGTACGACTATCTACATTAGTGATGGTCTTTGCTACATATTCACAGGCGCCATGACACCTCCAAGAGCTTAGTTTAGTTCAGCACTGCTCTTCTTGGTTCGTTAGTACGACTATCCACATTAGTGATGGTCTGCGTCTTCAGGTCAGTTCCAGCAGTCTGTTTTGGCACTTCTTTTGTCTTTTTTTTTTGTGACGGACTGCGAGTTCTACTTAGTGAAGTGCTACGCCACTCTCTTTTACTTATCGAATCACGGTTCTAGAGACTGCACCCACTCCTGGACAAAGGCATCCCTCCCCATTTTCAAGATTTAAGCTGGTCAAAAACCGGATAATTTGAATAATCGACTATTTATTGAACAAGTTACGGAGGAGCTTTTTAGATCAATGACTTTTCTAACTACACTTTTATAATCTGTTACCGACCTACATGTAACTGCACTTGAATACGTGCCTATAGTCGAATGCGCCTGTGTCTGCGCAGGATAAAAGCAGGAAATATGGAATCAAGATATAATTACATTATGCGTGTAATTTAATTCCATAAAGACAGGTATCGCCTATTTATCTACATAATGGCATCTAGGAACAGAGGCAGAGTACTCTCTGAGTGCCTTATGTCCTTCACCGTTTCATCATCATCATGCGCTTATCCTAATTTATTTGAGGTGGACGCAGCATGCTTTCTTCTTTCATAAATCTCATTCGCCGCTTGTCCTTTCTAGCCATATCAATTTTAACATAATCCTTCTATCGTTTCTTAGGTCTTTCAGTTGGATCAAACATATTCTAAACTTTTCTCACATGTTTTTTTATTCCTTTGCGTCACATGCCTTTTCTTCCAAATTTTTAAGTTTCCTGCTGAATTCTAAAAAATCTAGCTACAAATGTTGACACTGTCGACCTACCTACGGTAAATACTAAATACCTAATTGGCTAACACAAGAACATACGAAATTCGAGTATTTACAGCAAAAAATATCTGAACGGAAGACTAATCTTCGCTTATTAGATGAGATTATTGAGGTAAGATTATCAGGTTTCCTTTTCCAATGTACCGTTCCTTTGTTTCTTAAAGTACTATATTCACAACAATATATTTTCGAAAATAATTTCTCGTCTTTAGTTGCAAGAGTTTTTTACTTCTTACGTGTCAGTGAGTCAAAAGTTTTGGGGGACTGCCCTTATGTAGAACTTTGTCGCTCACAAAGTGCTGGAACTCAACCTTATTTGAATAAACGACTTTTGTTTTTGAGTTTTAATATAAAATGTGTCACAACTAATCAGCACAAGCTATGGTCATACTGAGATCGACCCTTGTGCTGGGTCTGTGTTCGAACTTCAAACAATGGATGAATCAATAGTGTGACGCCGACGGGTCTTCATCACCGCAGTCACATGTTCAGTCAAAGGATATCAAAGCAAATACTGGTCACACACTGGCAAACAGAAAGCACCTATTTAAAACAACACGTCAAAAAAAAACAACTAGATACTCAACTAACATCTCTTTGTGCCATTCGAAACTCAAACCCAATCAGCTGACGCAAAATGGCTGCCCATTCTAATAAAAAATAAAACTATTTCTCTGGGTAACTGTAACGAAAGCTAATAAACTGGTTGAAAATATGACACTTGTTTTTAGATATACGACTTGAATATAGAACTGACATCAAAGATTCTACGGCAGTGAGTACTGGCCTAAAGCCAAGACGGTTGGAGGAATATTTGCTTATTGTCTTTGCCACTTCCAATTTTTATCATGCGGTTTTCTTGGCCGGCGATCGAACTGTCGCTATCGTGTGTTAAGAAAAAATGTAAGAATCTAAAAAGAAGTTGTGTTGTCAATCTCTGAACAAAGTAGATTCATACTAATAACGAGCCTCTCAATAAAATGGTTTCTTTTGGTCTTTTGGTTTTATATTATTTTCTTAAATTTTTGTGTAGTCTTATGTCGTCGAATCACTTTGATCACCGCGATCGCGCATCCGTGCGTTGCGGCAACACTATTTACCCGAGTACGGCGAAGCAAACAGAAAGGTTATGATTTTTTTGACCTACCGACCTTAGCAATTCAAAGTGCCTGTAAATGGTTAAATTTAAATAAATGCTTTGAGTTTTTGAGTACATCAAATTATGATAAAAATCGTTCCATGTTGTATCACGCTTAGAACAATTTCTATGATAAGTGTTCGTCGCATGGCAGACACTGTGGCCATATATAATATGGTCGTTGCATTGTGGTATCACGCTTGACTGAGGAAGTCTTTAGCGCAACAGTTCAGGCTCAGTATTTCTCGCTTCTTCCTGAAGAATGCTGTATACCTATTTGCAGTACGCCCTCGTACTCCTATATTGTAACAAATGGCACGGTACGTCGCGAAACGTTATGAATCACCGGCGCGCATCCGGTGCCGCACGAATGGGCCACTCCTGCGCACGTTGCGATAACGCATAAATCTGTTGGTCCTTTTAAATTGCGTATGTGGCCACTAACTTTCATTCAATGATTTCAGGTAGGCACTGGAATCTCAAAATAATATCCATGTCGTTGGCTTAATTTATTGTTCTCCTTACTCTAACCGAATTTCGGTCATGACGGCAAACCACGCGAAAGAGCACAGGTGCACTATCTATTCTATGATTATTTTTGTCCATTGAGACGCCAACCCGACACAATCGGAGTGAGATCAGGCGCAGAACCAACGCCTTAAAGTTCTGCTGAGAATCCGTCTGTCCATAGGCACGCATGTCTTTCTTTCCCAAAGTCGATTTCTTGTCATCCTGGGCAGTTTTTTATCCGTTTAGCCATCTCGCTGGTACTCTAGTGTCCTGGATTCGTTGCCGAGAGTCCTCCTGAGGTCATCAACGTCTCTAAAACATGAAGTGATGGGTACGGGTTTGACTCATCGATTTTTCTGGCGACCCATCGAGACAAGAACTAATCTCGGCTCTGATCCTTATTAGCCGAACCCCGGTTTCGGCTACGGCCGTCTGAGGCCGTCGCCTTTACAGACGCTCTCGAGAACGCTACGAAGGTTGGCGCAGACCAGACGCCCGGAATGCACGTACGGGCCCATCGTCTCCTGGTTGGCGCAGACCAGACGCCCGGCCTACACGTTTGGGCCTATTCTACGCCTCCTGGTTGGCGCAGGTTACCTGCATGATTCCACGTGTTCCTTTGTCGGCCGCTGGAATGGGTGCGTCCTCGGGCCGCACATGGTGCTGGCGGCTTCACCACTTCAAGAGGTTTGTCTCACCTATTTATACCTAATACCTGGTGCGTCAGTGCAAAGTGCAGACTGTATCGAACCTGTAACCTTGATGACTAAAGGTTTGTTTACACTAAGTTTTATTTCCTTGAGAGGCCCCAAGTTGGGCGCCACTGTAACGCCTAGGTCTGGATTGAGTAGGCAACACAAGCCGTTGACTGGTTAGGGCAGGGTAAAGATTAAGAAAACAATGACGTAGACAATGCTACAAAGGTAAGAAAACCTTACTTACGAGCAAAACATTTTTGAACCCGCTCTTGCAATAAAAACAACATGTTTTTCTTGTTTTTTTTTTTATTGCAAGAACCCGCCTGTTCCCGTTGAGCCACCTCCAAGGGAGACCCGCCTGCTTCCGTTGAGCCACCTCCTAAGGAAGAGCCGCCTGCTCCCGTTGAGCCATCTCCTCAGAAAGACCCACCTGTTCCATTAAGCCCGAGCGGGTCGGGTGACTCCATTTCGAATGAGCAGGGTACTTAAAAAATATCCAGCTGTATAGTCCATTACAAAAGAGCATTCGAATTATGGACAACATATTATGGCTGAACCGCAGGGACGTACTGGTCCCTGCGGTATAACCACATAGTCATAGTAGATACTTTATACGTGATAAAATAATTAAAAACAACATGTTTTTTTGTTTTTTTTTATTGCAAGAACATCTTGTTGACTATTTATTAAATCGCGGATGAGGACATTTCCTCTCGTGTTATTCCAAGCACAAATGGTTAATAATATCACTGGTACCAAGGAAATAGTATCATAAAAATTTGGATGCTCTCCAAAGTTATTATTAGGTCATTTAAGTCAGCTGATTGTCGCTACCTAACCGCACTAACATGATTGCTTCTACAATGCCAATAATAATCCCGTTTGGCATTTACCTAAGCCCGAAATAAGACTGGCGTGGAAGACAGACATCGACTACGATCTAAAATATCCCCAATAATCAGTTTAGCTAAAAAAATGCCCACATTTGCCCCGTATCCCACTTGCAATTTGATTTGTTGTACACCTTTGGAACATTTAATTAAGAAGTGTGGAAAAACCGCCAAAACAAATCTTAAAGATCTTCAAAAAGCACACAATTAACAAGGTAATAAAGACATTATTAACAAAGATATACAATTAAAAAAAAACTTAATACAGCTAAAAACATATCACACACGCAGACAAATTAAAAAAATATAGGTAATTATAATTACCTATATTTTTTAATTTGTCTGCGTGTGTGATATGTTTTTAGCTGAGGTTACTCGCATTTAAAAAAAAAAACTATAGCTCCAGAAGCAGTAAATAAAATCATTTCGAGAGCCCCAGATATAGTTACGGCAGATTTAACATCTACCTACAAGTTACAAAATAATTATATAATAATATATATTATTTTATCAAATTTCAACAGAATTGGTTCAGTGGGTTCGGAAAAAATTGACTGTGACAGACAGACAGACAGCCAGCCAGTCACAGAGTGATCCTACAAGGGTTTTTTACGGATTTTCGGAACCCTAAAAATACAAAGAAAATACAAAGAATAAAATAACTGTTATTTCGGAACTCGGTGTCAAAAAACGATTAAACATAACCAGAAACATTTCTTTTGTTTTTTATGAAGTGAATATTATTAAGTTCTTTGGAGAAATAAATTCTTAATAACGAATACTACTGCATGGAGTTAACAACATTTTCAATTACCTGTGTTTATTTTCTCTCTACCCAAGATCTTTTTTCAAAGGTATGTTTTTGTTTTTTTTTTTAATATTCAATTTGATGTCAATACTTTCGCTACAAAATTCTTGGATCAAAATTCTTTACATAACTTTCTTTTCACAGATCATCTCAATTTTGCCGCCATGCAAAAATGTCCCAGTGTAAATGTCGGAGAGACAAATCTTGCGATGCAGCGCCAGACCCACCTGTACCCGTTGAACCACATAAGCAAGAACCGCCTGTTCCCGTTGAGCCACCTCCTAAGCAAGACCCGCCTGTTCCCGTTGAGCCACCTCCTAAGGAAGAGCCGCCTGCTCCCGTTGAACCACCTCCTAAAGAAGAGCCGCCTGCTCCCGTTGAGCCACCTCCTCAGGAAGAGCCGCCTGCTCCCGTTGAGCCACCTCCTCAGGAAGACCCACCTGTTCCATTAAGCCCGAGCGGGTCGGGTGACTCCATTTCGAATGAGCAGGATACTTAAAAAATATCCAGCTGTATCTCCATTACGAAAGAGCATTCGAATTATGGGCAACACCTTATGGCTATACCGCAGGGACGTACTGGTCCTGCGGCATAACCACATAGTAGCAGTAGATACTTTCTTCTCAGGGTAGTCAGCTAGGAAACACCGGCCTCATCTAGTTTAAAAATGACCATAAAAGATTAACGTGTAAAGGTGTAATTTTTAACCTACTTACAAAATTAATATAATTTATCATTTATCACTGCAAAATCAATTTTTCCAATAAAAAGGGATCCCTTTCTTAGTTTTAAAGTTTTATTTTACTTAACTCTTGATGCTGCATGTTTCAGCACACTTACTAACAATATTTTGCATTTAGCGCATGTGTGTCTATTCGTTTGTTAGCACGGGTCGGCCGCCAAGGTGTTAATTTAGTTACTAGCAGACCGCTTATTGGTGGAATTGCTGACGACATTTTGGTTATGACATAATTATTAGCTTAGAGTAAAACTTTGTTCTTCCTTCTTCTTAGTTAAAAAGAGTGGTCCAAAAGGTAAAACATTTCTCGTTAAGATACCGCAATTGTCATTGGTAGACTAGCAATGGCAATTGTATTTATCGAAGAACTGACCACGTGCCATCGGTGGGCAAAAGCATCAGCTACTTACCACCCATGGATCGAGTTCGTGTAGAACCAACCTCCAAATAAAAAAAAAAGCCGGACAAGTGCGAGTCGGTCTCGCGCGTTTGGGCTCCGTCCAAACTCGTATGTAGATAGTTCGTCTATTATGGAAATCGAGTCTCGATTTTTTTCGAGTATAAGTTACCTACTGATGTGTATAAAATATGAAAGCTACTATTTCTCTGAAAAAACTATTATTACTCTGAAAAAAGGTAAGAAGGTAGGATTGAAGGACAAACTTAACTTTTCAGTTGAATAAATGTTCTCCTATACAAAGATGTACGTCACGGTCAATTCTTCAACGGCAAATATAAATTTGCAACCGTAAAAAGTGTTTTTTTATGTGAATATACCACAAATTATCAATTGTTCCTTTACTTGTTCTGAAAGGCCTTCCTTCTGGATAAATTTTATGATACTAGCTCTTCGGGAAGTACTCTTTATGTTTTGATTTACTTAAATTGCGATTATCAAAAGATGTCTACTAATGTTTACAAAATATAGGGGAAAGTTGTTAATTTAAACATAGGAATTAAAGTAAGAAGCCATTCTCGAAGACTAGATTTAGTAAATATTAATTGGGTATTTTTTTATAGGTAAAAATGTACTTGATCCCTAGACACTTGACGTGTTTATTTATTTAAACACGATACCTCCACGCGTTCCAGAGAAAAACGATCGTGACAGACCGACAGACTGACAACTAAGTGATCCTAAAAGGGTTCCGTTTTTTTTCCTTTTGAGGTACGGAACCCTAAAAACACTGAGAATTGAATATCTTTTATTTTGGAAGTCGGTGCCAAAAAACAAAGAAACAAAACCAGAGTAACTTTTTTTTTGTTTCTCCAATAAAGTGAATATTGCAAAGGTCTTTTAAGAAATAAATTCTTCATAACGAATACCGTTGCACGAAGTAAACAACATTTTCAATAACCTGAGTTTTTTTTATCTTTTCCCAAGATCTTTTTTTACAGGTATGTTTGTTTTTTTTTACGTTTGCATTTATTTATATTTAATTTGGTTATTATTTGGGTTTAGGCTTGGTACTTTTGCTACAAGATTCATGTAGCAAAGATCTTAACTGAACTTTCTTTTCACAGAGCACCTCATTTTAGCAGCCGTGAAGAAAAATACCAGTGTAAATGTCAGAGGGCTAAGTGCGAACCTGACCAGCCTATTGAACCACCTCCTAAGGGAGACCCGCCTGCTTCCGTTGAGGCACCTCCTAAGGAAGAGCTGCCTGCTCCCGCTGAGCCACCTCCTCCCGTTGAGCCACCTCCTCCCGTTGAGCCACCTCCTCAGGAAGAGCCGCCTGCTCCCGTTGAGCCACCTCCTCAGGAAGACCCACCTGTTCCATTAAGCCCGAGCGGGTCGAGTGACTCCATTTCGAATGAGCAGGATACTTAAAAATATCCGGTTGTATAGTCCATTACGAAACGAACGAGCATTCGAATTATGGACAATACCTAATAGCTGAACCGCAGCAGATACTGATTTTTTAAAAATAATTAAAATATCATAAATTACAAAACTACAAAAAATATAGTCTCGGTGAGATTATTCTTTTTTCGAGGAGCCTACGCTTTTTTTTACTAAATATTTTACAGTTATTATTAGCAGTAATTAAGTAGGTTTGTTATGAGTATTAAATTCTACATTTATTACAATCGTAGTTACAAAATGCAGTGTTTTATTTCTGACCTCCATCACGCTGTTCAGTTTTCACAGCAATTGCAGTTTTCCTGATAACTTACATGGGACACCCAATGTCGCATCGCGTTGCTTTGGCGATAGAATATTAACATATTCCTGTGAGCACGGCAACTGATATCGAGCTCTGTTGTGGCAACTTTGGATATAAATATTACATTAAAGCGGTTGTTTGCAAAATCAATTGTTCCAATAGAAATAGGACCCTCATTTCTTAGTTTTTAATGTTTTATTTTACTTAATTATCGATGCTGCATATTTCAGCACACTTTTTTTTCTTTTGTTTTTAAATGATGGGAAATCATCAAATGACTTCTTCCGCTCTGGGTGGAAGGGCGTGTCAGACTCTTACTGACTAAAACCCATCCGTGTTCCTTCTAAAGCCCTTTGCGTTCCAGGGCCGCGGTGACACTTTTGAAGAAATTCCGCAACCCTGGCAGGCTCTGGCCTTAGCGAACCCCATCTCCTATGCTGACTGATCTCTTTGAGGCGCGCGTGGAACACAACGCGCCATCGACCCGCGCCTGGTGGTGATGCTCGCCGTCCGCAGGCCCGCGCCTACGGTGGCCGGGGATCACCTTGCGACTCCCGACGCCCGGGGCGTCTTCTCCTGTTGCGGCGGTTGGGGCGAAGGCCTTGCCTTTCCCTCGCGCGGCCCGCTTCCTCCTTCGCTAGCATTACTGTTTCGCAGAAGGAGGCGACCGCTTCCCAAGCCTCCTCGCTCTAGACCATGAATTTAACCAGGGCCGGACGCGAGAGGTCGCCGCCGCCGATCGCCTCGACGAGTACACGGCGGTGCTCCGCCCAAGCAGGGCAGACCTCCACCGTAAGCTCCACCGTGTCCTCCGGGATGTTTCAACACACTTACTAACAAAATTTTGCATTAAGCGCATGTGTGTCTATTCATTTGTTAGCATGGGTCGGCCGCCAAGGTGTTAATTTAGTTACTAGCAGATCGCTTGTTGGTGAAATTGCTGACGACATTTTGGTTATGACATGTTTATTACCTCGAGTACAACTTTGTTCTTCCTGTTTCCTAGTTAAGAGTGGACGGTCCAAAAGAAACACCACATTTCTTGGTAAGAAATGTGCCTACCAATGGCAATGGACAAGTTTAATGATATTGATAATATTCTATATATAGACGGACTGAGAAAATAATTTATTTAAGTTAACGCACAACGGTTAAAGTCTCTCACTGTGTGACGTCATTTTACCCAGCCGGGAACATCGCACCACAAACAGCTCATGGGTTCCTAATTCACTCGTAAGCTCCAGCACTGTTTTCACTTATTTATTTTTTTGCACGCAATGAAATTACGAGTACCTACCTACTGAGCAAATGCGAGCCGCGTCGGTCGTTTAGGTAGTGTGACGAAACGGAGCTATTCTTGCATGTGTAACTTTCATATTATATAAATTTTCATTCTTTGAGATATTTTAATGATTCTTTCATATTTTTAGGTACTTTATACCTAGATTTCATTGTCGTCTGTTACTTGCAAAGCATCAGCTACTTAACATTACAAGATCGTGGAAGAAGGGGAATAGGATGGCGCTATTCCAGGATGGAGCTCGTGCAGTTCTTGTGGATTCGATCTATTTCAATCTGTAGGCATTCTAGGCGTCGCGCGTCGCTCTTGGATTTCCACTTTATGAAATATAACGCACCAGTCTAAAATCTTGAAATACTGCACAAGATTATTTTTGAAAATGTATTTTCTAAAGGCGACTAATAAGTACCTACATACCTAATGGAAGTTTGTATGGACATTTTTGATTTATGCCGATACGAATTCCCATCGGGCACACGTTTGTTTTGATATAAATGTAAGTAGATAATTATGTACAAAGACCATTAAAATAGATAGAATTATACTAGCAACTAGCAATTCACGTTTATTGATGCAATATCATATCTGGTACTGAAAAACACGCCACTTCACACATTGTCTGATGGATGAGTCAAATTCAAATAGACAAACACTGTCTGCACGGCTGGCGGTCAAAGTCAAAGTCAAGTTCAAGGCCAAATATCGTATTACGAAAATATAATGCTATCGGTCAAATTGATAATAATTTATGATGCATGTTGCATACTTATTAGTTACCTACGTAAAAATACCTACGATCTATTTTTTTATTTCGTGGGTTGCAAAACAGATACCTACTTACTTTGTATTATTTTATAAGAAAGGGACAGTTTTATTAAGAGCGAGAAGGTTTGTTTTTTATATCAATGTAAATAAATAATTTACAAACACACTCGATGTAGGACATAAAGGTAGGTCTTGGACAACGAAATTATCAAAATTAACTAAAACCTATATATTATCTGTGTACCAAAGTACTAAATAAACATATTCAATATGAGAAGGCCAGGCAACCCAGTCGCCGTGTCAACGCTTGTGGGGCAGGCATAGTCCAGCTGTAGACGAATATGGTTTCGGCTGAAAATCGAATTTCAGTCGGATACTAATAACTCGACATTACTTAAATTCACAGAAAATGACGTAATGAACATCATCACAATGAAAGGAAACGTAGGTTACTTGGGGGTCCAAACGCCTCCTGCCGGAGGCTCTATGCGGGGATCGTGCGGTCCATGGCCCTTTATGGGGCCCCTGTGTGGGCCCTAACGCTGAAGGGGCGACCAGCCCGCCAGCTCAACGCGGCCCAAAGGGTCATGGCCATCCGGCTGGCTCGGGGATACCGCACGGTCTCCGGCGAGGCGGCGAGCCTCCTTGCCGGATTACCGCCATGGGATCTGGAGGCGAGAGCCCTCGCGCACGTTTACGCGTGGCGCGTGGAGGTGCTTCGCCGGGGCGAAACTCCGCTGCCACGGCAAATTGCGTCGCGGCGGACGGAGCTCCGGCAGGATACTATGGCGGTATGGAGACTGCGACTATCGCGGCCCAGCGCTGGGCACGCCACAATTGCGGCGGTAAGGCCCCTCTTTGAGGAGTGGCTGGAGAGGCGCCACGGCGTCCTCACCTTCCGCCTGACGCAGGTACTTACCGGACACGGCTGTTTCGGGAGGTACCTGTTTCGGATTAAGCGGGAGGAGAGGACACGCCCGGGTGTAAGCACTGTGAGGATCGCCCGGAGGACTCGGTGGAGCATACGGTGGAGGCTTGGACTGAGCACCGCCGTGTCCTCGTCGAGGCGATCGGCGGCGGCAACCTCTCGCGTCCGGCCCTGGTTGAATCCATGGTCCGGAGCGAGGAGGCTTGGGAAGCGGTCACCTCCTTCTGCGAAGCAATAATGCTAGCGAAGGAGGAGGCGGGCCGCGCGAGGGAAAGGCAATGTCTTCGCCCCAACCACCGCAAATTCATCGTCGTGCGTCGGGAGTCGCAGGGCGATCCCCGGCCATCGTAGGCGCGGGCCTGCGGACGGCGAGCGTTGGGTGGCTCGCAGTCCGATCACCAACAGGCCCGGGTCGATGGCGCGTTGTGTTTCACGCGCGCCTCAAAGAGTTTTCAGCATAGAACACGGGGCCCGCTAGGGCCAGGAGCCTGCCAGGGTTGCGGAATTTGTTCGAAAGAGTCACCGCGGCCCTGGAACGCACAGGGCTTTAGAAGGAACACGGATGGGTTTTAGTCAGTAAGAGTCTGACACGCTCTTCCGCTCCACCCAGAGCGGAAAAAAACGTAGATAGGTACTTAATTCCGAGGGTGTTAGGCAATAGGGAATATGCATGCATTTTTTATTTGCAAAATGAAATACTTATAGCTGTAGTAAGCAATTATGAAATAATTTTTAAAATACCATCATCAGAGATGAAGTTATAAGGCTTCAAAGATGACAATTAGAAAGAGAAGTCCGATACGAACTCTGACGTCAAATACCATGTTGCCTATACAGCTGCCATAGGAAACGGCGTCTTCGCGAGAGAGACATATATTTGTTTAGTATAGTTATATCTCGTTTGATTTTGATATAAATTTTATTCTATTTTCTCTGTTGGTATTATTTTTTTTGTTATTTTTAGATAAACTATCATACCTATATAATAAATATTTTTTTCATGCATATATTCCCTATTAGCGTGCTGTTCTGCCAGTTTCCCTTCATTTATCACTTAAGGTGTCGAAGTGAAAACTTGAGAGACAAAGTCTAGCCGCTAAGTACACAGTAAACAATAAAAAACTGCATGCACTGTTGACGCAGCCGGGCGACCCGTTGTCAAACAAATATTTACTTATTGCACTTCTCTAGAAAAAGTTACTGTAAACCATGCTGCAGGTGCCGTATTTATACAAATTAAAAACAGGTATGTTTTGTCTCAATGATAAAAGAAAACATTTTTACAAAAATAAAAAAACACTACTTTTATTTCGGAAATCGGTGTCAAAAACGAAACAACAAAACCAGAAACACCTTTATTTCTACCTACAGTAAAAAGTGAATATTGTAATAGGACCGCATCGCTGAAGCGCAGGGTGAGGGACAGTTCCAACACTTACCTGAAGGATATTGCTGATCATACAGAGAGTGTTCCTATGGAGGCAATGGATACGCATCCTTATTAAATAGTTTAAGTTTTTCTCGCCATGTATTACTAACATAGTTTTTAAGTTTTTATGTACCTATACTAACACTGGAGAATTATGCTTCGCTTTTATGTTTCATGACAACTCAAAGACGTATGTTTAAACGTAGAATCTAAGAAAATAATGGTACCTATACTCTCCATCGCGGTTAGAATCTAGACGAGGCCTCTTCCGCCCCCCGTAACGTGGCCTGCGGGTGACGGACTTGGGGAGGTCCGTCGTCCAAGCATACAGGCCCGAGTTGGTGTCGCGTTGTGTTTCCGCACGCTCCTCACAAATTATGAAAGAGTCAGGAGAAGCTCACTCCTCCCCTAACCCGAGATGGGGTTTGCAAGCGCAAACTGTCAATGCCGGTTGATTGTGGAGAATGCGACCATGTGACATTCTCCACAATCAACCATGTGACCTCAGCCAAGTGATGCGGAGGAACACCGTGTGGTTTTAGTCAGTAGGAGTCTGACAGACCCCTCCATCTGTCCGAAGACAGAGGACATCCACGAGGATTTCTACAAGTATAAAAAATAAAAAAGGAACTTGGGGATTGGCACAAGAAAAGAGAGGCGTATATTAATATATGCTCAGCAGAGGGCGAAGACGGTTTGTGGATGATGATGATGATACGTTCCAGGGGGAGCCGCATATTTTCCCTACCAAAATTTGATTTTTTGCACGATTTTTTAAATGTTTTTGTATTTTTTTTTTTTGTTAGGGGCTGGTTACCCGTTGATTTGGACAAGGACAAGGTGAAGCCAGTGGTTCCGAAAAACCTGCCACACGAACCCCTGCCTACAACGCGTGGTGGTAAATTTTTATCCCTTGTTTATTATCTACCTTGTTGAGTTGAATGACTTCCTTAAAATTCAAGGGTTGAGTCCTAGAGTTTCAGCAACTGTATATAGAATAGGGTATTTGACTATCTCACAAGTACACGGATAAAGGTGTTACAAAAAAAAAACAGTGAAAAGATATTCGTAAATAAAATCGATGGAAAAATTTGAAAAGTTACACGCTTGGTTATTCAACGTTTAGCGTAGACTGGCGCGAAGTCGTCATGGCGTAAAGTACTGTGTTGTGACGTCAGGTGATAACAGTGCTGTCTCTGTTTAAAAAAGTTACAACTTGAAATTGATTTGAGATTTATAAACATTTTTAGGGCTCTGTACCTCAAAAGGAAAAAACGGAACCCTTATAGAATCACATCTTTGTCCGTATGTCGGTCCCTTTTTCTCAAGAACGCGTGGAGGTATCATGTTGAAATTAAAATAAAATGCGCAAGTCGGTGGTAACTTGTAACTCTAAAAATATCAAGCTTCTAAGTCAACGTAACAAAAAGATACGGCTATTTATGCATAATTTTTGCGACATATTTTGGTACTCGCAAGTAAATAAGAACCTATGCTGTACTTCCCGTTGACCTAGAATCATGAAATTTGGCATGAAGCAAGGTCTTACAGTACAAATTGATAATTGTACATACGAGTTTGTACGGAACCTTCGATGCGCGATTCAGACTCGCAGTTATCGGGTTTTTTGTTTCTTACTCGAGATTATTTTTCTAGGTTGTAAGAAACAAAACAAAATGACACATCTATTTAAACAACCGACTGCAGACTCATTTACAAGGTATCGAAAATACTGAAATGGATTATTGAAATACTAAGCGGGCGACTTGCGGGCGATTTTAACCGACTACAAATTTTGGCGGCGACGGCGACTTCAAAATTCTAATTTGAGTTACAAATTCTGGACGAACAGCATACTATTTTGCTGTCGAGGCTCCTATCTCTGTATGTAGGGTATAAAGGAACCTAACATGGAAGGGGATGACGGGGAACGTAATGCTACCGCTCGGATAGCCCTAAGTTCGAGCTCGTTTGGCACGCTATTAGAGTAATTGGAGAACAAACTGTATGCTCTAGTTGTCACCCTCTCAGTGTTTCTAGTCGCCCATTTAAGTATTTCAAGTCGATCACTTCGGTTTTTTATTGGCTGATTTTTTTGTCACAATCTGAGGCGCTCATTTTATATAGGTACTTTTTCGCAGCACCATTATCGCCAGTTTGGTTATTTTTCACAAAAAATGTTTTTTTACAATTTTTCATCGTCAGTCACCAGTAAATTTTTAGGGCAGGTTTCTGATTTGAGTAATTTGAGTGTCAAACATTACTTTAATTTAAAAGTTTGACAGGTTCAGGCTTAAGTTTGTAAAATACTCAACTTCAAATGCTTAATTCAGAAATGGGGAGTTAGTCGCCCGACTAATATAAGGTATATGACTGGATTTTTTACTAAGTCAATTTCTTAAAATCAAGAGGCAGATTTTTTTATCCAAAAAAACGGGCTTTCAAGCGTTTTTTACAGAAACAGTACATACTAATTGCGTCTGACGTCACAAGCAAGTCACGCCGTAATGAATTTGAGCCATTTAATACAAACAACGTTTTGTTTGACAGCAAACAACAAGAAGATCAAGAGCGTGTAACGTGTTAACTTTTCCACCGATTTTATTTATTTTTTCACAAGTATACTTTCAAATAAGTATACATTCATGTTTTTTATAGTATTCAAGTACCTACCTTATAACCTACAAACCATAAAAATCCAGTCAAATACACCATTGACAGTTTTTTATTGTATCTGTCACCGGATAATGGCTTCATAAGATTATAAAATGTTTTGAGAGATTGTAAAGTCTCGATAAATTGTGAACTAAACACAAGAAACACCCATAAAGAAAAATTTGGAAAACTCGGAATCGCCCGTGCTTGACTTAAAATACACAACAAACATCGGACCATGGGAGGTCTATTTTATTTGAAGCTCTAAGGTCTAGATGTGAGCTCACAGTCACACCAACACTGGCCAATAAGACGCCATGTTTCCAATTTTACAATCACACCAAAACGGATAAATTGTAGACCTGCGCGCTGATTGGTCCCCAGTTTATATCGGTTCACAATTTCTCGAAACGACGCAGAGAGATTTTAGAATACAGGAGTTAGATTCGTAGCAAAAAATGTTCAGTTTCAAATTTATCGAGAGTTTACAATCTATCAAGATATTTTCCAGTCTTATGGAGTTTACAATAGGGAATATGCATGCACTTTTTTATTTGCAAAATAAAATACTTATTATCTCTAGGAAATAATTAATTTTAAAATACCTTCATCACTGTTGAAGTTTAAGCTTCAAAGTTGACAATTAGAAAAAGAAGTCCGATACTAAGTCTAAATACTATGACGGCTATACAGCTGCCATAGAAAACAGCGTTTTTGCGAGAGGGACAGATATATTTGTTTAAAATAGTTATATATCTCGTTTGTTTTTCGGTCAATTTCGATTCTATTTTCACTGTTAGTATTATATTTTTGTATATTTCTAGATAAACTGTTTGGATAATGAATATTTTTTTCATGCATATTCCCTATTATCTGGTGACATGTCCATGTTGTTCAATGTGAGTAACACACACAGTAATTCACGTAGTAATGAAATAAGCGACACTTCTTTACAGAACCACCGAAACTGTACAAGTAAACCAAATACCCATTGCTACTGAAATTAAGGTAAAAACGATCACATCTTTGCATTTTTTTTAAGACCTACTAATCCATACTACCAAATAGATAGTCCTCCTGACCGATTTCGGCCATGGCGGCCAATCTCTACCGAGACTAGCCATCGGCGCGGGACATTTTATAGTGCACAAGTGTGTGCGCAAACACAGGTGCACTCCCTCTTCCATCACTCTCATATTCCGATGGGACGGCAACCCGACACGACTGGAGATAGATCTGGCGCAGGACCAACGGCTTAACGTGCGCACCGAGGCACGGCGGTGTCACACTAGCAACTTCCGAACTCCGCGGGCTGTCACTGAGAAATTCCTATTGGAAAAACCCAATAACACTTTTTGCCCGACCTGGGAATCCGAACCAGGACTCCACACTCGCCATCGCACTACCAAATACTTACATGCAAAAGCATCCCTATTCCCTAGGCCGGAAGTCGCAACGTTGGCGCGGCCTCCCACAAGGTGAACCGATGACCTGGTGAGGGTCGTGGGTAGCCGATGGATGCGAGATAGACCGCTTGTTGTGGCAAAACTTGGGCCTACGTCCAGCAGTGGACGTCTTTCGGCTGACATGATGATGATGGTACGACTGTACGTTCCCTCGGGATTATTTCTGCCCTCCACGCGGGCGAAGGCACTGACAAAAGAATGAAAAGAAGACTTTGATTTTGATATACCTAAGTTGGGTTTAAGCTTCAGTAAAATTTAAATAACATTCAATTTTTTTTACATTTTCAGTGACAATTAATTTAAACTGACGGAACCTAATCAGTGTATTAATGAGGTCAGTCTGTGGAAGTCTGAAGTGAAGGGTACTATTTCAATGCTGGTTGAATAACAACGACAGTGGCGTGCGCCAGTGTGACAGGTAACGTATCCCCTTTTCATTCTGTAGCTTTTTTAGGGTTCCGAATACTTTTTCAAAAAATTTACCGTAGGTTCGCGGCCGATTTGAAAGCTTCTAAAGCCTTCTGTCTGTCTCCAGGGTTGCACATCCCTATACAGAAGTAAAACATTATCACCATCATCCTCGGCCCGACTTCGCCCACTGAACATAGGCCAGTCGCCTGGATAAGAATGTGTTGCGGTGTAGCGCCCACGTTCCCGTCCCAGCCTCATCCAGGTTCCACCCCCGATGGCTACAATTCCGAATGCCCATCTACTTCCAATCTTTGGACGTCACAGATCCTCTATCTGAGGAGGCTCACTGCAGGATGCTCACTGAAGGATCGCGGACACAAACGACTCGTCTCCAAGTAAGTCATGGCTTTTGCAGTCTTCTGCAGTGTGGACGGCTCGGTGTATTCTGCCTCCAAGAGTCTGCTTGATAGCGTCTGACCATCTTGCCGGTATTGGCTTGAGCGTGTTTTCCTTCAACCTGACCTTTCCATAAAAAGCCATGACAGATCAATTCAAGAACGATCAAATAAAACAAATTGTTTTTTTGAAGATGTTCAAATATTTATATAAAAACGTGTTAGTAGTGTACTTCATTTGGCTCTACGTGTGTACGTGATCTCCACAACGTCTCACAGACCGCTTCATAGGGTAAAATGAAAGACAAATATTACAATTATGTACATATAAAAAACATTATTTTTCCTGTATTTGTGAGTATTTTCGTTTCTGGGTATTCTTTGTCATTGATGTAACTAGGTTGCTGTTACCTAAACATATATAAGTATTTAGTCGCGCAAAAAAATATACAAAAGGTAATTAAATAAATGGATAGTACTTTTTTAAACAAGCTTTTATTATAAAAAATTGTGTCTGTGTTGATCGTTGAGGAATTGCTTCGTCTAGACTTCTAGAGTCAACCCTGGATGCCGATGGACAATCAGGTCAAATCATTAATACAAAAATTAATTGTCATTAACATCATCATTATCACACATTATATTATCAACTCTAAAGGATATGAGGTTGAAGATCTAATTGTAAGATTTGACCAACACAAACTAAAAAACATTGCCTTATCTATCATCATCAGCCGAATGACTTCCACTGCTGGACATAGGCCTCCCACAAAGGGGGGTTTTCCATAATCGCCACGCTTGGCAGGCGAGTACACTGCGATCGCCAGCAGTGTAGCTGTTGCAATGCACAGAGAATGCTGCTGCCCATTCTCTGGTGAGAAAACAACTAAAAAATATTGCAAATAGAATAACAGCTTGTAAAAATGAGTAGGTAAAAAAAGGTATGAGTAATAAGGTATAAGGAGGTATGTATACAAAATACATCTTAAAATCTAAACTTATATTACAAATCAGACAGCTGACTATGGGGTATCTGGCCGCTTGCAGGTTCACCGATTAGTTTGACCCTGTACCCCTAAACGAGGAAGTATGGAAGTGGCACCGGTGTCTGAAAAAATGTATGGAAATCAGTTGTCATAGTATATTGGGCATGTGATGCGGAAGAATAATTCAAATGGCGTGAGGCAGGACTTGATGTGTGGCGGGCTTGTCTAGCCATCTCATAACTGTTATTTCAGCCTTTAGTAAGTTTACGTTTATGCGATCGTACGTTAAAAAACTCGCACTATGCCCTCTGTAAGAACACTTTTTACTTTCTAAATATGAACGCTCCATTTGGTAATGTTTCAATTCGGTCAAACCTTTTCGGTATTAAAAGAATTCTTCACACCACAACAGAACTACAAAATTATTCATTTGAAAAGTTCACTCGTTAACTAAATCTATTTTAAGGCGGCTTGTATCTAACTAGCTATACCTCTAGAAAAGACTCTCCATATAGCAGAGTGCCAAGGGAAGCTAATTCGACGGTAAACAACATTGTGTTGTTGAGCTGCGCGCGCGCGCATCACATCTGTAGCCAGCGGTCGGTGACGCAAGCTCTCCGGCCCACAGCCAATAGGGGCACGGCTCGATACGTCAAACGTCAACATCTCCGATGATTTAGTACACAATCGTTATGTTCTCGAAATATTGTAGTAAAGTTTCATGTTTATGACTTTTATTCACTTAGAAACATTATCGAAATGGGCTGAATCTCAGCTTCCGTGTTGCGCTATGTAGAACCAATAAAAGTTGTTTGGAAATTACATAAATATTTCATTTTTGTGAGCACTGAAACAACTTTCCAGACATTTACAACGTTATAAATAAGGTTATAACAAAAGAGTTAAGTTTATTTTTTAAAGTAAATCGATAACCACAGTGCCACAATGAAGGCTTTTATATTTTTCTGATACGTTATTACGTTCTCTATATAAATTGAATAGCATCAGTAAATCGATATGTCATTGTAAGTGAAAAATTTATCAATAGGCTTTATCGATTGTAGCTCTGTTGTGTAGGCCATACTCCTAGATAGATGACGTGCAAGATTTTTAGCGGCAGAATAGTTTTCGCTATTCACTAAGGTTATTTTAAGAGCCCGCTTTTTTTCCGCCTTATTTCCGCAGCAATGGGAATATTATACGCTTATAATCTGAATTCTAGATAATTTCGTCACCGTTGATAGAGCACAAAGATTTTCCGTGACTAGAAATCGTTTAAAAAATGTGGCGGACTCGTGAAAGGCTTTGGCTTTCACTGACAGCAATGGCGGCCAACAGAATGCGGTTTGGGCGGAGTGCGCGCGGCTCCGTTGCTCTTAGATACTGAAATCGTGAGACATTTATGCTAACGGTATGAGAATATCTCAAAGAATCTAGGAATGTGTGAGGATTGTTCCAAATATGGTAACTTTGAACTTGTAGAGCATTTAGTCGCTCACGATGAACCTCATAAGATGGCTGAAAGTCGCTCAAAGGGCATTGGAGACGGCTATGCTCTTAGTTTCCCTGTGTGATAATCAGAAAAGAAGAAACCAGCAGGATAACCAACATAACATGCATAGCCCGCATCATTGCATTACTTTAGGGGATGTAAGCAAGGTAGCCCATATTACCACGCAAAACGAATGGTTATTGGGGCTGAAAGGTTGTGGAGTGGCGACCGAGTACCAGAAAGAGTAGGTAATGTTGGCGACCCCTTCTTCAAGTTAGATCGATGAAGCCAGCGGGAATCCGATGGATATAAGATGCATAGAATTAATCGGATCGGAAATATGTAAATTCTTGGAAGACCCTTTAACAAAGTGGAACTTGTAATTGATGTGACAACCGCAATCAAAACGTAGGAAATCGCTATCATTGTGGTTATTTAAATTGAGGTTTTTTAGTATTCGATAAATTCTAACTTAATAAGTACATCTTATCAAACATTTCCGTTGTGGTTTTCTTTTTAACAACGCCTTGACCTAATACTTTTTCAAATATTGCGGTATGTACCTAACGACGGTACCTAAGGTTGCTCCAATTCAATGGTCTTCCCTTGTTATTGTATCCTAACCTTATCTATCTTACTAGGAAAGCTTTTCTTCCTTCCTTCCTTATAGCGCCACATATTTTCTCCTTCCATGCTTCTCTCTTAGTTTTCATCTCTTCTCCTTTCTAACCTTTTGTCATCTTTTACACAGTCCATTTATAGTTTCTTTGATTTACCTCATTCATATTCTAAACTATAACAAATATCTTCCTTAAGACTGCCCATCACAGCATGACAACCGTTTTCCACACAACTTTTCAGTGCCGGTACCGGTGCTTTCACAATTTTTCTAGGTGGAGACGACGATCCGACAATCAAAACACGAATATGTCATCTTTTATCACACATTTGATGTCACTAACAGCAGCAGACTGCTTGGAATATCTCGTCAGAATAGTAGTCACTATCCTTGACTACTTAGTTTGAGTTTTTTTGACGTTTTATGGAATTGGAAAGTTTAATTTTATTTTCGGTGACTGGATTTGTAATAGTTTCAAATATTCCTATGAACCTGTAGGTATTGCCAGCGTTATCATTTATTGTCGTATCGATGACTTCACATATCACTCTTAGAAGTTGCCGGGATGAGCTTGATTCCTAGCGAAAGGACTGGCCCGATGTAGCAAAGGACAGAGTTGAGTGGAACAGAGAGAAGGAGGCCTTCGCGCCAGTGGGTCAAAATAGACTAGATAGATCACTCTAAGCATTTCTTTTCTCACCAGAGAATGGGCAGCAGCATTCTCTGTGCATTGCAACAGCAACACTGCGATCGTCAACCCGTCTGCCAAGCGTGGCGATTATGGAAATCCCCTTTTGGGGAGGTCTATGTCCAGCAGTGGACGTCTTTTGGGTGATATCATGATGGTGATTTCTTTTCTATTGCTATTAGCATCATTAAAATCAAAGTAAGAAATCATTTGAAATGCTCAAGTGCTACATACAGGTACAAACCAATAACAGAAAAAAAAGATAGTCCTCAGCTATCGTCCAGCCTTATCTACCAAGCCCCTTTAGGTACTTGGAAACACCTTGTTGTGCCCACTGATAACAGATGGACAACCTGTCACTACGGACCGTTTATCACTCTTGGAATTTTTCTAATCATTGAGTTGTCCTTTAGAACTGTAACTGTGAGCTGTATTATGTACTTTATCGGACTTATTATCTGAGTCGGTCTGAAATCATCATTTATTATTATCCCAGGGCTAATACTAAAACTGATGCTTGATTTGAGTTAAATTTTTAGGTCCTCAACTGCAACTAAATGTCGCGGATTTGCCCCCAATGTTTCTTAAAATATGCAGCGGTACCTATAGCTTTTTTACGCTCCTTTTTATTCAATCCCTGCTCAACAACACAATCTGGTTAGCAAGGAACATCTTGCAGAATGGTACCTAGGTATCATTAGTAGGGGACCTAAATTACTTACCGTCTAAAAGTCTAGATTTTTATGATTTCAACACATGAAAGTACTTGGGTTTACTCAGTAATTCTATCATTTTAATTTCCATTCCAACCCTATCCAATATTGACAAGACTCAGAAATACACTGGAATGGCCTGGAATTCTGACTATAATTTCAGATTATTTTTATTTGTCTTATTATGGTTGTAGTACATTAGTAACGCGATATAGGTAGTAGGTACCTTTCTTTGGATTCATATGTGGTGATTTCAATTTTAGTAAAAATCCTAAATTAACTACATCGAACCTAAGTGACAGGTATCAATAAATCTCTTACAAAATACAACTTAAGTATGCCCGGTTTCTGAAGTACTTTATTGGTACCTAGTTTATCTGTCCGTTAACTAATAAGCAATTAATGGCATCATGACAAATAGGTAGCGTTAACGGACAGATAAACGACCGATAAAATGCTCAGAAACCGGGCATTATCCCTTAAAAAATCGTAACTTCAATCCATATATTTCGGGCGTGCATTGGACACTCGGTACTATTGGTGCTGCGCGCGAGTGCAGCGGGGTCAACGGCCGCGCGCCTGTCGGCTGAGTCACTCGCACGCCTATTATGGAGCAGCTATTAAGCTACAGCCACATTATTGTGTCATATCGTGTTTTGTTGAGGATAAACCAATCAAAGGAATTTTGAGGCCAATTCTCATATTAAAAAAACGTTCAAATTCAAGTCGCATTATGTATTAGGTCGTCCGACTGCTGGAAATAGGCCTTCCGGCTCCCTCCACCACGTCGACCGCTCCTGAGTGTCACATCCAGCGGATTCATTTGGAATATCATTTGGCGACAATCAATTTCAAAACTTGTTTAATTGTAGGAAATTGGAGATGAATTTGACAGATCACGAATTCGCGACTGATATGCCAATTGCAAACGTTCTTTCAAAATACGGTATTTGCCACTATGCATTGGCGGATCCATAGGCGGGGGGAAGGGGGAACTAACTCAATCCCCCAAACTATAATCCTGGATCCGCCACTGCCACTATGCTCAGGCCTACCTTCGGTTTTGTAGTAGGTAGGTAGATCAACTACGTCAGAAGGCACCTTTTCACGGAACATGTAATGTGAACCTGGTGCACAGTGCAGCGGTCACATGGTCACGTCACTTCTAACCGGCTATGCTAATGTGAGAACTTGACGTGATTGTCAGACGAACAATTACTACGAATATTATTCATGGTGCTCCCCTGTAGAGGTGGGAGATAGATCAATATTTTCTTTTATTGTTTCTAGGTTTACAATGATCATCTTTGTACTTATAGGTCTCTTTTCAATTTTCTACTTTGTACTATTTGTCTGATCGTTAAACATTATAAGTATTTACTCTCTCTCGTCATATTTAGGGTTTAAAACTTCCAATTTCTAACTTCTTTTAATATTTACATAAGTGTATAGTTCTTTAAAATGATTTACTGATCGATTAAAATTTCAGATTTTTCGGTGGACCTGCTTCAGAGATGAAATGAAAGTCATAAGGGTTATTTTAATCCGTATTGGTGCAGATCGAAACCCTTAAAATGATAGTCAATTTGTGTCCCGCAGGACCAAACCCCAGCGCTTTTTACTACAAGAGCCCCTCAATTTAACGACAATACCGCTTCGATCTCGCCAATCGATATCCGCAATAGGAGTGGGGTGTCGCATGTCTGCGCGGGAGTCGCCCCGCCCCTCCCGCTGCGTCGCTCACCCCTCGCCCCCGTTCAGCTCAATTGCGAAATCGTTCAGGTAAAATACTTCTTACTTAGTGCCGATTTTTCAAGAATATTATGGCGGGTTTTCATATTTTATAAAAGTTGTCAAAGTATGGTTTGACAGCTTTTATAAACTGTGACAACCCGGCCGATTTTTCATTCTTCCAAAAATTTTTACCTGAGGACCAAAACTTGAACGGTCCTCAGGTAAAAATTTTTGGAAGAATGAAAAATCGGCTCTTTTAAATGTTATAAATATAGGTCAAAATCGATGCATATTAGCTCAAGAACATCCCATTTGAAAGAACGCGCTCAATAGCCAATCAGATCACCCTGTTACGATAGTTTGGAGTTTACCGGTGCAAGGCTTGATAGCAGCTTGAGCACGTGAGCCGGCAAAGGCATGAATCGTGAAGGAGCCTAGATTGTACAGACGCCAGCACGTCAAGCTACCCGAAACTGTAAATTGTTCCCAATCAACCTTGAACAATAGTGCTTTAGCGATAAAGTTGAAAATCTATTAAAGAAATTTGACAGATTGTTGTAGCTTGATGTGCTGGAGTCCGTTATTACCTAAATACTCACATGACAAAATAATACTTTTCCACATCATTACATATATTAACGACTTTTAATTATCATCTTTGACAATAGTTCTTTATTTTGTTTCCAGGAATAGCGAAAACAAGAGCCCTTTATTCTTGTGATGACGGGTCGTTGCCGAATGAAAGATTATTGGGACAGACCCACCCATTATTTACTAGCCATAATGACCTAACCGTACCTTTACGTAATTGTATAAATTGTAAGTTTAAATTATGTATAAACAATATAACAATATCAGTTCGGTTAAATTATGTTAATAAGTTAATTAAGTAATCAAATACAATTTTTATTTATTTGAAAGGGTATTTTGTTCGCTAGTATTGCTACGAAAAAGCTGCGCCTACGCACAAGGAGCAGCTTTTAAAAAAATCTTAATCATACAGCGCTCCTAAATATGATAAGACCTGACTGCTTTTATATAACGTGTAACAGAATAAACGCAACACCTCTTAAGGGGTCATTGTACTCATCATTATGAACAACTTTTACTATGGGACCAACACTGAAATCCCGAAAAAAAAATCGACTGCCCCATACATTTCTGTGCACATAACTCGACAAAATGCAGTTTTTCTTTCGCGATTTCGGCGTTGGTCCCATAATAAAAGTTGTTCATAGCCATGAGTACAATGACCCCTTAGGAGGTATTGTGTTTATTCTGTTACACGTATATTTCTTTTAAGAAGCTAATCAATTCACATACACTAGTTATTATTTCTGCCTGTAAAACATTCTCAACATAAGTTACCAAAAGCAGTTACCTACTGTCGCAATCGTTTATGCGTCAGACTTGATACATCTCAGATCTCTTAATCTTATCTCCAAAACGGTAACATCTAGTATATTTCCTTCATCTCCAAAAAACCATTTTATCACTGAGTTTAAAAATTACTAAAGTTCTACGTATATTGTGACTGACCGGCACCGCTTATGTGATTCAATTTGTAATGACTCATACAGCTCACGCAGTCACGCGCCTGTGTAACTTATGCAAAGTTTTCCATAGCCAGCAATAAAGTTGAGCAAGCATGTAGATATGAGCAAGGCTGTCGAGTGGCTACCTACTAATATGACGAATAACAGAGAAATATGGAAGAAGTCGTGTTTGCGCCGATTCCACATAAATTGGAATGAGAGCGAGACAATGATGTCTTTTGATGACGTATCAGTACATTCAGCACCTAAGGCTCTGTTATCAGGACCATATTTTATGACAGTAAGTGGGTAAGTTTTAGAACTGTGCTCTCTCGGAGACCATTGGTTTTAATTTTCACGCACTCCAATGTTCCACTACCTCACCAACGTTAAAGACAAACATGTTGAAATTGACACTTGCGAGTAAAGAATGTAGACGATTCCATGGTTTCAGACTAGGTATCATATATCTCCAAATTATAATTCCAGTTTTAGGTTAATATAAAAAGGTTCACACAAGCTCAGAAAAATTTGCACAACCGCTAACACAATTTGCGAAGCATTCCGGAAGCCGTGGCTACGTCGCAGGCCGGGCGAGGCCGGATATTGCTCGTATTCATCTTCAATGACGACTGCGCCCTCCATCCAGTTATACACAACAATACATAGCAAGAATTGCAGTGCGCAGTTATAATAGCACAATGAATGCAGGATGGAAGGGAAAATTGCTGTTTTTGTGAAGCGAAGGACGGTTGTTACAGCTCCGGTGTATTTTCTGTTAGGTTATCTCTGAAATTGGCTGAAGCAATAATGTTTTAACTGTTAGTTTCGGAGGATCAGGTTTTTTATGTTGTTAATATCCAGATGTTATTGTACTGTAGTTTTAAGGACAAAATGTAGTGAACAGGCTTCTTCTGGGTAAGCTCGCTCCATCGTCGACTTTGTCTCTGTCATCTATGACCTAGACTAGAGTCAAGAGCAAACCCATATTAAATAAAAAAAAATAAAAAACTGGCCTTGGCAGGACATCTGGAGCAACAAAATTACCGACTTGTTATACCACACACTGTACCTTGGATTGAAGGCCGTTTGAAAACTAAGAGGGAGTAGTTGTTAATTGGACATTGACCTTATGATATTAGGTATTTTAATTCCAGTAATTTTATAGTTCCAAGTTTAAAGATAACGCTAATGTTGATTCAACAGCCAAAGAAATGCACTTAGATCTCATGCGAAATGGCTTGATTGTTTAATTATACAAACAACGTCTTTTGGGACAGTCATGAGAAAAAATTGGGCCAGCTCATCTTAGGAACCACACGAAATCCAACGAAAGCAGCATAAAAGGAAATGAAATTAATATTAGAAATTCTAGTTTATCGGGCAAGTTAGAATGTAAAAATGTTTTCGCTATTCAAAATGATATGACCCACAGAACAATCAAGTTAACAACTAGACCAAATCATTGGAATCAATTCGTGCCCGGTGTAGTCTGTGCAAAAACCACGGACAATCGAATGACGTAGGTACTTTCACTTGAAGTTATGTGTTGATAAAGCCCGTTGCAGACGAGGAACAGGTCTCCCAGGTAACTCTGAATTGGAACATAAGGACGCACTGAGTTCTGTGGTTGGGTAGAGCGTTTTCAAAAGGTGGCTGGTATGCAGACATGCAGAGCGAAGGAAGAAGAGGTGCAATTAGGGGCATAGCCTTCCCTGTCAGTGGACTGCGTAGCATTTTAAGTCCGTAGTGTACGTTGATTAAGGAGGTAAGACTATGAAGTCTTAAAACGATCATGATTCCGCTCTAAGAGGGAGACGGAGCTATTCATAGCGAATAGCACTATCCCGTTTACATCATCGGAATTGGATGGCATTAGCACGTCATAGTAGGGCCAAAGTTCGTTTTTATTGTCATGGCCAGATCTACAGTGTATTCATTATACCTCCTCCGTACTGGGCTTACAAGAATATTCGTCATAGCAATACTACCGTATTACGTGTAATATGTGTCAACGATATCTTAGATTTTATCGGGAATATGATTAGTTCAGTAAGGCTGCAAGGTACCAGGTATTTCACAATCTTTGCATGACCTAACATCACACTAGCGGACTGCGGAACATGCGGTATGCCGTATGCGGCGTTCTAGCAAAAGATTAGGTATTGATAAGATTTGGTATTTGTGGAAATCACCTGTCGATGGTTTTGAGATCATCGTTTGAGCCGCAAATACTTGAGATTTGAGATCAAACGTCAGCTTGCGAATGGAGGGTACTTTCCTGAAACCGCGTGACTGTTACTTTGGTTTACATTGGTATCTTGATGATATTTTTACCCTTGAAAGTTACTTGGCAAGGTTTTGTATGTATTTTTCTAACAGTTTTTTTTTGTATACGTTATTAATACCAATATTTTTGATTAAGTAAAACAATATCCACAGTACTATTATATATTCTGTGGTATAGGCCTAAATCTGATATAGTTTATCTCATCTCAAAGGACGTTTCATTTTTAAACACTCAACATCAAATTACTACTAGGTATAAGTTATATACTAAATATAATTTTTGCGTTGAACACACCTATGTCAATTCATAAAGTAAGGCAACTCAATCGACCACGCTTCAAAAAACACGTTGATAATATTATGATCCACCTGATAATGAAAACTCGCCGATATCAGTCGAGTACCGAGCCCGACTGACCGATAACTATCATTCGCGAAAGTTCTAAAATGATATCATCAGGGTTTCAAATTCTTCCCAGAAAATGGTTCAGAGTTTTCGCCATTTTTACTTTGGTCTTCTTAATCTTCTCGATTCTTCGACAGACGGATCATATCAGGTGAGTCAACGTTGAATTACTAAGCGAGGTTCTCTGGCTGGAAAATTTACAGTTACTGACCTTCTTTTTGATAATGATAGGGAAAGAAGTGAGTCACAAGCCACTGATTGTGCGGCTTTACGAGTCGCAGCCATGCAAAAAAGTGGGCAAAAAAAAATGTGGGTAGATAGACCGGTATTAATTTTTAGATGACATACCAGCTTATATTCCAAGAGCGCGCGATGATCAGATCTTCGTTATTTTATAAAAGCTGAAAGTCCCCAATATAGGTAAGATCAAGCTCCGGCTATGAAGTTTGAATCAAGGTGGCTTTTTTTTTCGATGAGTCTCCTTCCGCTCTGGGCGAAGGGACTCCCTTCGCCCAGAGCGGAAGGAGTCTCATCGAAATCTCTCTGGGTGGAGTGGAAGGGCGTGTCAGACTCTTACTGACTAAAACCCATCCATGTTCCTCCAAATGCCCTTTGCGTTCCAGGGCCGCGGTGACTCTTTCGAAATCTACGACTCTATTAGTACGTATTTCGCTTATCCATATGCATGGGTATTTTTCAACCCCTAATTATCTGCTTATATAGTTGCTGTTGATACAAAAGGTAGGTGCTTTATTTGCGATAGCTTTAATCTGTACCTACTTACTTTCTCTGTCAAGAATTTTGATCTGAAATTGGCCATCACTCAAACCTATGTACTTAGAAAACAGCCTAAGCACAGTAGCAACTAAGGCAACCTATATATATTATTCTAGAAAATATAATATAGGTAAGTAACTACTTTATCTGATCTAAAATTCAAAAATACCCGCATTAGGTGCGAATAAAAATCCATGCGCAGGATTATTTTTATAACTTATCTTTGAGTATTATAGTGTTGACGCCGACGCGGTTAGATATTATTTAAAAAAAATGACATTTTTCTTACGTCGGTGTTGTCAAGGCGTATTAGATTAGCATCGGTGATATGGCAGTGGATTTAGTCATCATATGATCGACTTTCCGTCACTAAATTACGATTTGATGTAATGGAACTCTTTTTTAAATTGTTTGTTGTTAGATTTTATTATTTTACAAAATCGGTTCGAACCTATAGGTAAGTTAGTTACTTGGCTTTATGAAAATTGCGACTTCGATCAAGAATACCAAGAAAGTGATGAATGTGGACGGCTATAAATTACAAAGACCATATGAATGGACTGTAGGTACTTATGAAAATTAAAGACTACTACTGCGACAATTTACAGGAAAATAATAAGAATGATTAATTCACATAAATAAACCAAGAAATATCGAAGTCAACAAAGGAGAGAGCGTCACCGTACAAGGTAGGTACTACAAGGTACCCCGCTGTAAACAACGATAAAAGAATTAGGTCGAACATATAATCGATTAACTATGTCAAGTAAAAGCCAGTAAACACAACGAACGAGTTTATGATCGTTCATTTCCATAATTGTTACCTATAGCTTGCTCATTATCAGCTATATGAGTTGAGTCAGGAATTATTCCACCGTCCTTGTCGAGTTGAGCGAAAGATTTCGAGCTAAATTGTCTAGACTAGCGATTTAGCCTTTTACGGCTTCGTTGGTAATCCATCGCATCTTCAGACGCCAGCACATCAAGCTACATCTATCAAATTTCTTTAAAAGATTTTCAAATTTATCGCTAAAGTTTTAGATTCAAGGTGATTGGGAAAAATTGACAATCTCGGGTAGCATGATGTGCGTGGCGTCTGTACATACTTTAAATTATTGTACTTTGTACTGTACGGCGAGATGGGTAGAACCTGGATGAGACGATGAAGTTGGCACAGGAATGTGGGGGTTGACACAAGAAAAGGGAAGCCTTACCTATGCTGCAGCGCTCAGCGAAGTCGGGCTATGGATGATGATGATGTCCTTTGAGTTTTATTTAGGAAGTTTTCCCACTAAACTGTCTAAACAATTTGATTTACTTCATGATAGTAAATAACGTTTTTGTTTCCCTTTACTCGAACTTTTTTACAGCGTCCATGACCACAATGAATATAAAAACGAGAACCGTAAACACTTGATAAACACCGTAAAGCTTGATACGAAGCACAAAATACACCGTGAAATAACGTGGAGATGAGTTTTACTCTAACAATAGTCTCCCAGGGAGAACCAGTTCATGTTGTATTTTGTTTTTTGTCAGTAGGCTCAAGAGTTCCACAAAACACTTTAGGAATGTTATATGTTAAATATTTATGCCTATAGAGTACCTAGCTGGTGTAGTTCTTCATATTACCTACGCTATCACGCTTACCAAAACCTGTTACCACCTCTAAACATCTGGAATTAGCGTATAAACACAACATCTGACGCTCTGACGTCAGGCCTTCAAGATCACGAACCACGAAACGATCCTCGTCAAGGTTCCTCCCGGGTTCGTTCGACACTGACATTGGCCGACCATGACGGAAATAGGGCAAGGTCAAGCTTTTCAATCGTTACGTAATGACGACGGTATCCTCCGAAAAATATGGAGGAATGTTATGATTATTGAGGGTAGGCATCTTTGCGGAGGCGGGTAGGTATAATAAATGCTTGAAGGTCGTGTGAATGATTTTCCGGCGCCGGAATGTTTGGGCGGGATTTTTCCGCGTCGCTTCACGACAAAATTGAAAAGTATTCCGTTGTTATGAACGATACGATACGTGGGATGGTAAAAAGGGGTTCATAAATATTTCACCTGCTGTTGTTTTCATCGAACCCACGCAAGTTTTAAATTTTTGTCAACATATGGATAAGTACCTTATTCAGTCCTGCCAGCTGAAACTTGATTTAATTTAAGCTTCTCATCTCCAACTTTCTTTCACTCGCCATTTCCTCACCTGTACCTTTTATGTTGTCCCGACTCCCGACCTCCTCAACAGGAAATTTATCGTAGAAAACAGAATTATTAAAGTCACATGTTTAAAACTATAATCGACTGATGTTATGGACAGCACGTGTCTACTCTAAACAAATCGGGTCATAAAACTATCAGCAACGTATTGTTGCGACAAGGCCGACTTCCATCGACTTTGTAAATTGTCAGTAAGTTTAAATCTAAACTTGTAAAGATGTAATTTTGTATTTAAGTTAGGAGGATCTGGATAATCCGTCTGAAACTCTTTGACTGAAATCTACACTACTACCGCTGCGTCCCATAAACGGCTTTTTTTCTGCAGGAAAATTCATGTTTCATGTCAGAAAGGCAGGTAAGCGAAGCTGTGGGAAAAAGTTTGTCAGGAATATTGTTCTACCCGTCTATTTTGGACACGGTGGAGCATACCGGGTCTGCCCTGCTTGGGCGGAACACCACTGTGTCCTCGTCGAGGCTATTGGCGACGGCGACCTCTCGCTTCTGGCCTTGGTTCAATCCATGGTCCGGAGCGAGGAGGCATGGGAAGCAGTCACCTCCTTCTGCGAAGCAGTAACGCTAGCGAAGGAGGAGACAGGCCGCGTGAGAAAGAGGCAAACCTCACGCCCCAGCCGCCTCACCAGAAGAAGACACCCCGGACGTCGAGAGTAGCAGGGTGATTCCCTGCCACCATAGGCGCGGGGCTGCGGCGACGAGTGTTGGGTGGCTCGACGTCCGATATAAACCAGGTCCGGCGAGTTGTGTTCCACGCGCAACTAGAGATGTCAGCATAGAAGACGGCGCCCGCTACGCTAGGGCACTGGCCCTAGCGAGCAACAAATTCCGCAACCCTGGCAGGCACTGGCCAGCCAGGGTTGCGGAATTTGTCCGAAAGAGGTACGCGGCCCGGGAACGCAAAGGGCATTAGGAGGAACACGGATGGGTTTTAGTCAGTAAGAGTCTGACACTCCCTTCTACTCCGCCCAGAGCAGAAGGAGTCATTTGATGACCTTAAAAAAAATAAAAGGAACCCATCTATTCTGTCAACACCTCACCTTGGAAATTTAAGAGAGGTGAGCGGGAAGTGATCAGCCGGTCGATTTTGGAAACATGTCGAAGTGAAAGCTTGGGTGAAGTGATCACGAGGTGAGCTGTCATTCCATCTAGATTATATGGATTGACAGCTCACCTCGTGATCACTTCACCCAAGCCTTCACTTCGACAGTTTTCAGAATCGACCGCCAAAATCAACCGGCTGTCATTCCACTTTGCTGGCTGAACTGACATGTCACTTCATTCATGCGCACTTCACCTAAGTGATCTCGGCGAGGACGTGAGGAGATGTTTACAGAATCGTACTGCAGGATAGATAGGTTATAGCAATGACATTACGCAACAGGCATGCACTTGACATTAATCATAAGTAGGTATTTATTTGTTCCTACAGTTTATAACAATTATATCTAATCTGATAAGGAGAAAACAATAGGCGTATTGTGGAAGGCTTATGAAACCTATGACACTTCATCAGGTGATAGCTACCTACCTTATTACCTATAGATACTAGCTAGATAAGGCATAATCAGAACATTGTGGGCTTAATATAGGGCAACACGAATAAAATATGCCGAGTGCACAAAAAGAAAAATATTTTAAGAAGAGTTGCAAACAGAATTTTAAATTAGGTAAGTAGCTACCACGATCATACCAATGGAGGTTCCATAGTTTGAAAGCCATCTACTTACAAAGCTACTTTTAAATCCTAATGCGAAAGTGAGTTTGTTTATAACGCGAACGCTGTCACGCCTAAATCCCTGAACCGATTTTGATGAATTTTGGACAGACATAGATCTGGAGATAAAAATATTTTGCGAAAATCTATATAAACGCGAGCGAAGCCGAAGGCAAAGGCTAGTGAACCATAAATAAAGTCTTAATCAAAAGCTTTGAAGCACAAAAGCTTTCAATAACAGAGACATAAGATTCTATGCTACAAAAAAGTTCCCTTGAGCTTTCATACCACCCTTCCCCTCGATGGGCTCAAGGCGAAACTTATACAAAGATTCTAAAGAGAACCTTGAGCTAATTGGTCCTCCTCGCGGCTTCAGCTGCTAGTCACCCTAGGTACTTGGCTTTTATGAAAAGAAGTAGGTCAGGGACAACACTGGGATTTTGACGTAACGGTCCATGTTCCCCGTTTTGCCAGTCGTGATGGGTAGCGATTAGAGGCGACATCAGCGAAATTTGTCTAAGCCTTAAATTTCCAAAAGTTGTGTATTCCTACCGGGACAACACTAAAATCGCAAAAAGCAACTGCCCGATACATTTACGTATGTGTGCCTAACTCGACAAAATGAACTGAACAGCTGATTTAATTCGCGATTTCGGGGTTGGTCCCTGAGTAAAAGTTGTTCATAATTATTAATACAATGACCCCTTTTCAGGTATTACGTCTATTCTGTTACATTTGTATAGGAAATTTGATTTTGTAACAAGTTGTCAGATGATCTTTTTCGTGTAGAAAAATTATCAAACATCTAGCTGTCGCCCGCGGCTTCGCCCGCGTGAATGTCGAAAATTATCCCAAGGAAATGTAGTAAATGTACTCCCGAGATAAAAACTATGTCCTTTCCCGGGACTCAAACAATCTCTAAACCAAATTTCATCTAAATCGGTCCAGCCGTTTGTGCGTGAAGAAGTAACAAACATACACACACACTCACAAACTATATTAGTGTGATGTGTATATAGACTAGCTGGTCGAGCTTACACATATTTTATCATCGCATTAATGATCATTACAAAAAACACCGCGACATAATGCGTCTGCGCCGCTTTCGAACCTATTTAAATACGCTTGAACCAAAGACAAGGCCGCTCGCCACAGTCATTGCCAAGGTTTTCTGGAAAGTTCGCCATTTTTTTTTACAGTGTAGCGGCGATTGACGGATTTCAAAAACTGCCTTGAACTTGGTTTGTGAGCCAGGAAAAGATCATTATGACGTGAATATGCAAACGACTGTTTGAACGCTATTACTATCTTGATTTAGTACCTATCGAAAGTGGCACTTGAGGAAAGCTTATGTCCAGCAAGGTGACATCTTTTAGCTGTAGGTAATGATGATGACAGAAAGGAGGGACAAGAGTAAAAAGAAGAGAGACAAGAGACTAAAAGGAGCTGAATTATATTGAAATCAAAATAGCTGATAGTTGAGACTCTCCGATCTTGGGGCGGTGGATCCATACGACCATGCAGTCATGTACCCAGGATCGGCGTGCCTCACGCAGCTTAGAATAAATGTTTACTAATACTAGTTTATATTGTTACCAGCAAATATGGAATCTCTTCGAAATAAATGTCTATTATTATTATAGGAGCTTGTGACGCTTGACGATTGGATGGAACACAGACACATCTGGCTGATCTAGCTTCTGGGTATAAAATAAAACCAGTCAATTAAGGCCAGGAGCCGGGATTTAAAGGAATATATAATACTTACAATTTGATGGAAATGGAAAGCTATCTTCTCTACGTACCTACGTACGTAAGGTACATCCGAGCTTCATAAACCATCTAAGTATCTACATAGGTACCTAGGCTTTTTTGAAGCGAAAACTTCTTTAGGCGCGTTGAACACTTTTTGGGTGAACAAAAATCATGGAACTCGCGTCATCGTCACCGAACGCTTTGAGTGAACAAAAATCATGGAACTCGCGTCATCGTCACCGAACGCTTTGGCTTTCGCAGTTTCGCTTAGTTTTCACTTCTATCGCAGTCCCCAAAGACTACCCCGCATGTTTTTTTTGCATGTGATTTTTTTATGATTTTTATTTCAAACTGGCTACAGGAACTCGATAAGTTCATTAGTATCGTACGAACATTTTCAATTAAGTAATTGGAATCTACATTGTTTTGTTATTAACTTCTTATCAGTGAGAAAGCCAATAAATAAAGAAAATGGTAATGTTGACTGGTACCGATAAAACTATTATGCTCAATAAATTACAACCTGCCACTCTTCTTACAAGGGCATAACATATAAATTATAATTATTAAGATAAGAATATTTTACTTATTTATAAATGGAGGGTACCGACTTCGTAATGAGTTTGGTATTGCGACCCACGACCCTACAAAAAATCCTCCCTAAAATTTATAGTATAGGTACTTAAGTAACTTGTTTTTTTCGTAAAAATTGGTGGCTTACATTTTTTACCCTGCCACCTTTTATTTAAGTATATTTTACCTGCCTGATTACTTTATTAATTTTCCGCAAAATGATCCAATCAATAAGTCCCAGAACAGACACATTATTGTTATAATTAAAGTTCATCCTTCCTTCCTCCTGTTATTTCGCAGAAATTTTTCCTCAGTTCGAAATGCACTGCTTGCCTACCATGTTAGGTCCATCCATGTTTTTACCCTATAAAGCAAGAGTTTACCTTAATATAGATAATCTATGTACCTACAAATTTTGTTTGACGGAAAATCACTCTAAACCAATTTTTTTTTTTAAACGCACCCTAACATTTCACACTACAAAAACGCGGGCAATTTTCGGAAAACACAATTGATAAAACTTGGTCATGAATTAATAAAAATAAATTCAAAATCAAACCGTAGGAGAAATTTTCACCAACTAAAATGGAATTATTTCAAATAGGCGTACCAAGTAAATTCACCGTCGAAATCTAAAATAGGTACGATGTATGACATTAATTATTATGTAATAGGTACCTACTGATAATGCCCATCGATCAAACAGTTCGTTGTACTTGACTATTATAACTTTACCTTGAGCCAGGGGAACTTTATGGCTTCCTTTCCTTGAATGTAGGTGAACGAATCAGCCGCTAGTCCGTATTCGAACCCTGATCTTTATCTCCGGGTCAAGGACGAAGGACACGGTGAAGGTCGATTATTAAACAACCCTCGGCTTTCTGTTTTTGGAAACAACCTTTCATCAAATTCTGAAGTCAAGTTCACTCCGCATTGTAACCACATTGAAACATCATAGAATAACGTTTTCGTAAAATAAGTATTTTAATTTTATTAATAAATAGAGTACTTAATGGTACTCTCGATGTGGAAGTTATGCAATGAAAGTGAAAAATAACAAACTTGACATTGGCGTCGTGGAGATCGCTAACGTCGATGAAGTGTTGGACTCGATCCAGACACGAAAAAGAACCAGCAACGTTCTAATTTTAAATTTCCCACCTAATCGTTGATAACTAATAGTGCGTGAAGCGGAGGCTCACAAAATCACAATCGATCGATTATGATTAGATGCGTTTATTAATTTATGTTTTATTGTATTGCATATTAGTAGTTTATTTAATATAAAAGACTCTGAAGAAGCCTATTAACAAAACTTTTGTACTAAATGAGGCTGTAGGAGTATTAGTGGGAGATGTATTTATGGGAAATTATTGTAATTATTATTTATTATGAATTTCTCATATGATTCCTATAAAACCAGATCCAAATTCCTTTCCTCATATCTACTATATTGTATTTTTACCATAATTCTCCTGGTTAATAGGTGTTGCTCCCCAATTTCCACCTGTCTGCGATTCTGATTAAATGTCCTGATCCTTACAAACGCCCATGAACTTCTGTGGTGGGTTATATTCGGTCTGGTCATGGACCGGGACAGTGGATGGAGACCTTAAGACTAAATGTTTCCATTTTTTTTTTAAGAATCCACACATTTGTTTTTTTTTTGGAAATGCAAAATATCACTATATGATCAAAAATCTCAATTATTTAAGGCATTTAATGTACAGAAGTTTCAGATTTCGTAGAATTTCAACGAGTTACTTTACTATTCATGTTTGCATAGGTATTAAACATTCTCAAAATAGGTACCTGTGTTTTTAGAATTTGTTAACTCCGAAAACCAATCAGACCGTAATCGTAACAAATAAATACATATGTCTATTATACACTGTCGTTCATTTGCCTAACTCCGAGTTCAATAGATGATAGGCAATTATCCTTGGATCGGGATGAGATTAAATAACTGCTGTAATGATAATAGTCCAAATCACGACTTGAAGCTAAACTGGCTCGCGATCTGCCGGCCAGGCAAGCATCACCAAGGCCAAGGTTGACAGGGAAGGGGGGGCGCGGGACGCTGCCGCGGGCTTAACGCTCCGCTCGAACCCGCACGGACCATTCTGCACCTCGCAGTCGACTCTGACGGTTGTACAAGCGCAAGGTAAGCGGTGGTCATTTAGATATTTTTCTACCAACGTAAAGTTTCGCCTAGACCGCGTCCTATCAACACCGCCGCACCTGAACTCGAAAAATGTTCCTGGCTTACTGTGTGATAACCAAATCCCTATTCAAGATGTGCTTCGATAACGTTAAGTGTTCTATTTTTCCGATAAGATGATTATCACACTTGTTTGAAGAAGTCGGAAATGCATTCAAATATAACCCGCGAAGGTAACCGGTGGCGCAAATCGAGGGAACTTTCCCTCCAAAAAGTTTTGAAGCGATTCCCGAAGGGCGGGAAGCGTAAGCCCGCGTGCGTGCTGCGTGTCGCGCATCGATCGGGCCACCCCTCGCCCTCGCCACTCCCGGCTCCGATACATTCATTTGGACAAAATATCATTCCATCATTGCATTTAGTATCCTCCGTTTCTTTTATTTAGTTGCAGTAGTTTTAGTGATTTAGTGCATGTTTTAGTCGCTAGTTAATAGTATTTGTGAAAATGGGTGGCTGTGCAACGAAAGAAAACAAGGAAAACAAACCGGCTGACGATGCCGACGGGTGCGTATTACTCCGACCGGCATTTATCTCCGGTGCCCGCTGCCAAATTTCATTGTTAAACCTAAGTTTTGTGCTCAAATCAATGTTATTTTGCTATAAATGGCCATTTTGATCGTCTTATTGCCAAATTAATTGTTACTAGTGCCGTAAAAATATCGTCCCTAAACTTGATTCGTTTTTGCAATGTTACCGACGGACATTGAACCTAAACGGGATGTAAAAATTATGGCGTTTCCGGATTGACCGGCCGTCTAATGATCGTATACTCCTGCCGATTAAAGTTATGTCGCTCCTACTTCTTGGTTTACAGTTAAGATTACTACTATGTAAAGTGATAGAAAGGCTTGTGTGTTTTTGTCATGGTTTTCAAATTCCTCTTAATTATTATAATTGTACTAACAGGAAAATAACGATATTTCTCAGAGCTTAATGGTATGTCGTCAACCTGATTTACCTACATGACGTGTAAGTTACCCAGTGTCTTTTTCGCATATAGTTAGGTAGGGTACCTACACGCATTCATTCTATATTATCATATCAACTCATATCCAATATCACGATTGACGTAATTCATGGAACGATAAGTGGAATCCGTAATCTGACGATGTTTAATTACTGCAATACCTTCTCGAATAGAAATGAATGCAAAGTAACAAGAAACTCGCGATAACATGTTCGTTCGTTGGTCGCGACGAGTGGGAGGTACGGCTGCGCGCGACGAAGAAGCACCGGTGCGCAGTGAGCTGACACATCCGTTCGACTTGCGCGTCTCGGTCAAGGCGACCTCTAGCTAAATTACGTAATTCCACCACAAAACTGAGTGTCTCCCTGGGTGTGTTCGGTCAAAAACAATCCCAAACCCGGTCCAGTCCGCGTAACATCTCCAGTACCAGTAGTTGTTGAACCCATTTTACTATCCTTAACTAGTGGCTTTAGTTAATTCCATCGGCATGAATTATAAACTGAAAGTCACAATCCCTGTGGTGGTTTGCGGTGGCGCCGTTCTCGCGTATTACCTCATCAGGCGGTTCGTAATATTTGTAAAAATAACATTTCGTTGTTTCTTTTTCATATTATTCCTTTCATTAGTGTTTTTTAAATTCATAGAATTCTTTTACCAGTGTAACAGGACTATTTCTAATCATAAAATCTCGATTAAAGACTTTTTGGATGTTGACTTAGGTTTACTCTTCCACCGCTCGATTCAGTCGATGGGTACGTCACTATTATTTTCATTTTAAAAATAAATCAATTAGAAAATAGTTGGCTACGGTCGTGTCGCAAGGATTTTTATTCAATTTTCGTTGTTTTCATTGAAATAATTCAAAATGTGCACTAGGGCAACATGCGCTGCGTTGAAAGCGTTAGAATCTAATTATACCCTTATTTTCAGTAATAAGAAGTTTGTGATTTTTTAAATTGATGATTGTGTGTCGTTACAGAAAAGCCGCAGCAATGGTGGACGCCGCAACCATCGAGAAGTTGGAGGCTGGTTTCAGCAAGCTCCAGGCCTCTGACTCCAAGTCACTGCTGAAGAAGTACCTCACCAAGGAGGTGTTCGACGCTCTCAAGAACAAGAAGACCTCCTTCGGCTCAACTCTCCTGGATTGTATCCAGTCTGGTGAGTAGACTTTGATACCTACGGCTGTTACTATCGAATAATCTTATGTATACTTACCTATGTACTAGATAGGCACGTAGGCACTCCGCGTCAACAGATAACTTAGAAACAAATATCTGATTAACACTTTTAATATTGATAGTACCAGCAGTATAGGTACTTACCTAGTTACCTACTCAATAACCTTTCGATGTCATTTGGATATTTAGATAATTACCTTCCTGCTTAAAATATTTTTACGTAAGCCTGTAGATGAAGCTAATATTATGACGTAATCTTTTCTAGGTGTTGAGAACTTGGACTCTGGTGTCGGAATCTACGCCCCTGACGCTGAGGCGTACACAGTGTTCGCCGACCTGTTCGACCCCATCATCGAGGACTACCACAATGGTTTCAAGAAGACCGACAAGCACCCCGCCAAGAACTGGGGTGATGTCGAGACCCTCGGCAACCTGGACCCCGCCGGCGAGTTCGTAGTCTCCACCCGTGTGCGCTGCGGACGCTCCATGGAGGGCTACCCCTTCAACCCCTGCCTGACCGAGGCCCAGTACAAGGAGATGGAAGAGAAGGTCTCCACCACCCTCTCCGGACTCGAGGCTGAACTCAAGGGTACCTTCTACCCCTTGACTGGTATGTCCAAGGAGACCCAGCAGCAGCTCATCGATGACCACTTCCTGTTCAAGGAGGGTGACCGTTTCCTGCAGGCCGCCAACGCATGCCGCTTCTGGCCCTCTGGCCGTGGTATCTACCACAACGAGAACAAGACCTTCTTGGTGTGGTGCAATGAGGAGGACCACCTCCGTCTCATCTCCATGCAGATGGGCGGTGACCTGAAGCAGGTGTACAAGAGGCTGGTGACCGCTGTCAACGACATTGAAAAGCGTGTTCCCTTCTCCCACGATGACAGGCTCGGTTTCCTGACTTTCTGCCCCACCAACCTGGGCACGACCGTGCGTGCGTCCGTGCACATCAAGCTGCCCAAGCTGGCGGCCGACAAGGCGAAGCTGGAGGAGATCGCGTCCAAGTACCACTTGCAGGTGCGCGGAACCCGCGGAGAGCACACCGAGGCTGAGGGTGGTGTCTACGACATCTCCAACAAGAGGCGCATGGGACTCACCGAGTACGACGCTGTCAAGGAGATGTACGACGGCATCGCTGAACTTATCAAAATTGAGAAGTCCCTGTAAATCGGTTAACGATCTCGCGTTATCAGTATTTTTTGTATTATTTATCGTTTTCACGTAAGAATTGATTGGATGTCGGATTGGTTGGGCCGGCAGACGGCACTAGTCAGCGCCCCGCGGGTGTGGCCGGCCACGCAAGCGGCCCTATATACTGTTTTTCGTAAAAGTATTTTCTATAAGGAAATGGAAAATAAAGACAGCTAGCGTTAAGACCATTATTGTCTATTCTTTCTACCCTTGCCCGTGAATTACACAAAACACTTCATATTACATCAATATTACAAACAAATCATTTATTTTTGCAAATAACTGCCACAATAGAAGACTTGCAAGAAGTAGACAGTTACCTCTACGTACGATACCGACTACCGTTTATTCCAAGTTTTAATAAAAAAAATTAGAACCGGTGCCTGCCAGCACCCCTTCAGACAAATAGTTACCAGTGTAAATCCCGAAATTACCTCGATTTGTATATGCGAAGCATACCTAGACCAGATCATTGCCCAACATTGCTATAAACCGCAAAATATTACAATAATCAAAGAAAGTCAATATTTTTCTTACGTAGTAAGAGTCAGAAATTACGAGTCATCCATCATTATCTAAATACTTTTATTCACTAACATGGTAAAATGTTAAACTCAAATGGCAACACTGTTCCATAAATGTCACTCATGTCAGCACAAAACTTGAATTCGTTCGTTCAGTTCCCAATAAAATAATTGAAAGAAAGAAATAACAATGGCTACTCCGAAAAGCGAAAAAGACTTGCATTTACCATTATCTAGAGTGAAAACTATAATGAAAAGTTCGCCGGACGTTGAAGCAGTGGGCGCAGAACCTTTGTATTTAGTCACGAAAGTTACCGTGAGTATGTGATGTTTTGCCGCTTATATAACCTATTGTCTTCAAACAATAGCGTTTTTTGCTATAACAACGGGTGAAAACCGATTTATTCTCATGAATTAATGACAGAATAAAACCGAGTAATGTTAAAATCGATACTTTTCATACATTACAGGAGTTATTCGTCACAGACTTAGCCAAAAGAGCATTCAAAAATAGCAAAAATACTTTACTGGAATATAAACATATCGCGGAAGTCGTCCAGGAGGATGATACATTAGACTTTCTGCGGGAAATCATGCCTAGGAAGATAACTGTGAGGCAGTTCAAAGAAATTATGGCTAAAAAAGCATCAAAAGGAGGTAGATCTGATGATTCTAGCGAGGAATCTAGTGAGGAAGAAACTAGTGAAGAAAGCTCTGATAATAATGAACAAGATTGACGTAAACTGAAGCTGTGTAGGATATTTTAAGTGTTCCTTTATTTAATTCTTGATGGCAGGTACACAAACCATATCCCAGGTTCATGCCTATGTTCATCAATTCATATTTTTGTGTACTGGGCCACTGAATTATTGATAGCCCTGTATGAATATCTCAACTGCTCTGAGAGTGGTTAAAGATTCATAAGTACTGTGTACTTTAGCTGAAGATTTAATGTTGAAGTGCCTGAGGTTTAATTAATTATTGAAATTATAAAATGTATGTCAGTAGATTGTTCCTTTTATTTCACAAACACAATTAAATGTTGATCAATATTTCAAACAAACAACATTACTTTTGAACTACAGTGGATTTTTGTTATAACAATGAAGGGACAACTATAATTCTGTCACTTGTCATTGGAAGTCATTATACACAAAGAAAGAAAACAATATGCTGCACAAATTCAATTGCCAGATAAACCAGCCGCAGATATTATAGACGAACCTTTGAGTGTTTTTGTATAGGCTCGCAACATCTGCATGTAATTTCATGACTCGTTAAAACTAATTGCTAAACTCATTATCGGCGTAACATCCGAAGTCGCTATAGCCCACATATTTTCCTTGAAAAGTATACTTTAAATTCAAGGGACTTTGGTGTTACATAGAATAAACCAAAGTCGTAACAACTCACTTCCAAAAACCACTGTATATTAAAATTGAATACCTTACCCAAAACGGTATCTATCTATCTATCTATTGGGGTATGGTTTCGGCACTTAGTCCTGGTGTGACCATTGTGCGTGGGCCATGGCGGCAGTCATTCAACGTTGTTCAACCCAAAACGGTATTGTGTACTTAAAAATTACTTTATCCTCAAATCAGGTTGATGTTAAAATTGGTGCCAGATGATTGACCCTTTCCGAAGCTGAAAGCAATCAACAGCCTAATTTGATCAAATATATATTTTGCACACTTGTTTTTTAATTCAATTGTTTGTATGTTATTTTGAGTGAATAGCTCTCAATTCCTAATTTGAATGACTATTCATGTTCATATATTACATTTTGGCACATATTATATGAACATGAAACAACACTCCTGAGCAGCAATTGGCAACCTAATTTTATCTAATTGAAATTTCGCCACACTTCTTTGTTTAAATGTGTTACATATTATTATTTTAAATAAATTGTCTCAATCTCTAGAACTGCGTTATTTTTCCTGAAAACATGAAGTGAAACAGCGCCCTCTACCGATATATCTTGAAACTTCAATGAGAGCCTAGCCTAACTTTAACATGGATTGAGTAGTGCTTGTGAATAGGCGGTTTACCTTGGTTCCAAGAGATGGCAGCACAAGTTGATTGGCTTGGAAGTGGAACCGACATAATTTCTTACGTCATTTTATGGGGTAAGCAGAATCTACAGATCCCTAATGCTCATGCTTTGATGAAGAGAAAAAGTATTTTTGAATTGCCCACATTCAAGACGTGTAAATCTTCGCGTTGCGATTGCGACGAGGCGTGAACTTTTCAGTAGATATTATCAAATTCTGAATGATTTGAATTTTGACTTCCCGTTGTTGTGAGTCCCGGCCTCTGCCATTCTTTTTATTACTTGTCTATAATAAGGTATTTGTGTAGGGTATAAGTATTAAAAACTAGTAGGTACTGAAAGGTACAACACTGTCAATAATTATTATTTTCCTAGCAATTAAGAACATCAGTTTATTTGACCACACATTTTAATCATGCATTCGACGCTGTGGACTGCTAGTGACCCCCAAATTGTCACCTTTGAGAACAAGGTCTGTTGACAGTGGGACACAGTTGCTTACTTGACACTGCACGTACACGTACAATATGCGCACGATTTCACAATGCGAGCAATGTTAACACCTTAACACTTCCAGCCTTAAAACCACATCCGGTGAATAAGACGTCGATTAAAATCTAATTGTTTTAAATGTTTTACATAATCCTTGTAGAATAGGAAGCTCAGAAGCATTTTTTATTTTTCTAGCCTAGTATCAGTCTGTAATTATGTATCTATTAATTAGCTTAAGCATAGTATGATCCACTGCTGGGAACTCAGGCATTATCTTCGTAAAATACAGTGGGCCGTACCTAGGTTGCCACTTTTTTTTTGTACAAATAAAGTACATTAGTCATTAAAGGTAGAAAAATAAGTACATAACTTATTTTTCTACCTTTAATGACTAATGTTATGACTAATGAATAAACTATATTTAATGACTAATGAACTTATTCACCGGATGTGGTTTTAAGGCTGGAAGTGTTAAGGTGTTAACATTGCTCGCATTGTGAAATCGTGCGCATATTGTACGTGTACGTGCAGTGTCAAGTAAGCAACTGTGTCCCACTGTCAACAGACCTTGTTCTCAAAGGTGACAATTTGGGGGTCACTAGCAGTCCACAGCGTCGAATGCATGATTAAAATGTGTGGTCAAATAAAGTACGATTTATTTACTAAATTATTTTGCTTATACTGTGGTACTGTATTATCTTGCATCTTTTAACAAATAATTATCACTGCTAAACAGTTTCACATCTTTACAGTCTATTTTAAGTTAAAATAAATAGTTAGTTAATTTTTATCAGATTCAGAGACGCTATGTTTCTTTTTTGTCTTTCAGCAGAATGTGGAAAATGAGCATACATTTACAAAATTACATTTTCTATGTCATATATATGATAAGAAGTTCATGGCATGTCTCACGAATTTATGCAGAATGACATGCATGCATGACAATTTCCTTTAGTCAAATTTGGTACCATATCTCTCATATTTGTACCTATATAAAGAATGGTTGTTTTGTAAAATCAAATGATGCGAAATTAATTATTTTCGCGTACTTTACTGCTCTCATAAAGTATAGAGTACAATTGCCCGAAATAACGTACAATACTTTATAATAAAGTATGGGTGGCAACCATAGCCGTACCTCACTCACCATGCCGGTCCAGTGCGGCTTGGTATGTCACGTGTCTTCGAGTTTTTGGTTCTAAGACATGCCAGTTTCCTTCAGTTTAAATTTTCCGTATGTACCTACTTTGAAGTTATTGGGAGTTGGCGATTTTATTTAGGGTCGGCGCCGCATGACTTTTTTCGAACATCTCTATCATAAGTAGATACCTATTCTGTAAAAAAACAGCTGCATAGGTATTATAAAAAAATGCCAAAATAATTGCATTTCAAAAGCCTACATTATGACCGTTACTTTGATCGTATCAGTGGCGTGGCCATGACGCAACCATCATGTGTTAAATCTTATTCAACTTGAAGCATTTAATTTGTTACTGAGACCTAAATCTAGATTTTTGCAACAAGAATTTAAGTTTATAATGGCCTCGCAGTTTTATGCGTATTTTAAAAGTTTACCTACTCTCTTGAGTGCAATAGGGTAGATAGTTTCGAATCCCAACTTTACTTATCATCTTCAAAACTTTCGAGAAAACCTTAGGTACCGAATAAACGGGTTGGTTAACCTCTTCGAAAACTCCGATGCCTTGGAATCCGAAAAACCCTTTAAAAAGGAAATCTAAGATAGTACCTACCCTGTAGTTACTATCTTAAACCTTCCTACTAAGTAAAATAGCAGCAATGATAAGAAGGTTGATTTATATAATTATTTTGCAACCTACAGGCCCGTGAAAATTAATTATGTTGATAGGTATTATTATCTATCAAGCCAGATACACAGTTGGTAGTAAGTTTTCTAGTAAAATTAATTGATTAACACAACAATTTTACGGTTGCTATTTTTAGCCCATTGCGTCCGAAATAGAAATTTACGCAAGTCTAAGCCGCCAAAAATATGCAATCTTGGTATTTATTTATACCTTTTAGCTGTATCTACCTAACTCTGACATTCATGAGTAAAAAATAAAATCTCGTAACATGTCTATGCCTACTAATATGTATTTTAAAGAGGTAAAGTGTGTGTGGTTGTAGGGGGTACCTAATCTCTGGATCTACTGAACCGATTTTGAAAATTCATTTTGTATTTGATAGCCACATTAATGAGGAATGCTATAGGCGGAGAACGAAAAACGGGATATGCGCATACGAAGTCGTGGGCAACACCTAGTATAGTAAACTTAATCCTCTTTTCTGTCATGGCTAGGATTGCCAACCGTACTGTAATGTAGATACTATATTTTGCGTAGGCGTACTTTAAAATCTACTAAAGCCATTTCAGTATTTCACAAAGAATTTGTGGCGTTTGCGGTGGAAAGTGGCGGTAAAAAAAATCTTGTCTTTGTTGGAATTGTCATAAACAATTAAATCTTCGTTTCGCAGTAGATAAGTAAATCAAAGAAGGAAAGTCTTTATTGTAATTGCACTTTAATTTACCCTTTCCAGAATCAGTTCTAAGTATTTACTCTACATCTTCTAAAACATATTGTCAATCTGTAGTCACGGCGGCCAATGTCATCGGAGACTAGAGACGTAGGTACGCGAGATTTTATAGTGAACATGTTGGCATAAACGAAGAACAGAGCAGCTGTACTCTCTCATCCCCCACTTACTTCACTCACTCATCGTCGTGGAACGGCAACCCGACACGATCAAAGAGAGAGAGAGAACAGGCGCGTACCCAACGGCCAAACGCCAGATCTGGGCAAAATGCATGCTTTGCTTTAATTAAAATCCACAAATTACAAAATACTATCTCGCATGTACCTATTTAAAATACGAAATACAAAATACTTTTAAGTCGTGTATTTAAAATATAAAATACAAACTACAGTATTTTTTAACTATTTTATTTAAAATGCAAAATAACAATTACAAAATACTGTCAGGTGCATTCAGCATCCCAAAGATGGAAAAAAATATTATGGTCTAAGGGTGTTACTACACCAATCGATCGACGTTAATCGATTGGTTGGGTGGTGGCTTTGGCTGATTGACGGGAACCCGGCGATATCAATCGATTGATCGATTGGTTTGGCTGATCGAAGAAATAGGTAGAAACTATCAATCGGCGTCGACTAATTCATTCTATCGTCGATCGATTGGTGTAGTAACACCCTAAGGTAGAACAATGGCAGATAAGTTCATCAGAAAGTCTGCTGTATCTTTATTTTTAGTTGTAAATAGCAGCTTGTTTTACAATTCAACGCGTTTCGGCGGTGGCGCTGGTGGTGGAATGGCGTCCCGGTAGTATTTCTGGTAGATTCCATCCCAGAATCGAGTGCGTTCTTCCAAAAGCACCTCTCGTAGTTCCAGCTTTTCATTGATAGACATGTGTGGTGACCTGTCAGCGCCTACTGGTGGCCATGCAGGCAGGGATGACCCTTCTGGCACTGGTTTGCTGAAATGTCCAAAAGATAGCTCTGATAACGTCTTTATCTACTATTGACCGACCCCAGAAAAGGGAAGGACAAAGAAGAAGATAATGACAAGAATCTAGAACTCTAGACTATAATGACTTAGGCAGAGTTTGGTTGTTTCAAATTGATTGAAATGCCACTTACCCAGTTTTGATGAAGTTGTGCCAAAGTTCACGGACAGTCTTCTTAATGTTTTTATTTTTCTCCGACATCTTGCTTTCATCTTTTTCTATAAAGTTACCATCCATCACTGCCGTCGTTTGAGCGCAGTGATTGGCACCTCTTGTCTTAGTATGAGGAATAAATGGGGTGCCATCATCAACAAACGAATACTCATACAAATATACTTGATTGTTACCGGCCTCCGCGTGCAACTTTGCAGCCAAAAGCATAGGATAAGTAAACAGAACATCTGAAAAGAAGTCGACGTATCCCAAAATATTGTCATTCCCAACAGGTTTATCGCCAAAGTAAAACTCCTTAACCTTCTTGGCTACTTCATCTCTTTCCTCGTCAGATTCAAACTTCAAGTCAGCTGGCAAGAAATCCGAAAACTTTTCATTCATCTTCTGCTTCCAAACTTCAAAGAAGTCAATACGCATCAGTCCTTCCATGTTAGCGAAACCATACAACACGGGCAATTTTCTGTAGTTACCTTTCTTTAGTATACTCAGAGGAGATTCCGTCAGGAATGCGCCATCTCCTGTATCACGTTCGATACAAGGTGTAAAGACGAAAGTAGAATCAGTTCTATCCAAAAATGGATCTGCAGTCAGTAATCTCATTGGAACTGTCTTGTAGAACTTTTCTAATGCGTAAATATCGTCCACATTTGTGAAGTTCAGTTTTTTGGCGTGAGTTTTGGCGATCTCTAGAGGATCCCTCTGAACTGCAAATGCAGCAAGATTTCCACCGCTTTCAGGTATGACTCTGTGGAACAATCCCTCAGCTGACTTAGAGAGCATTATTAGGTCGGCTGCTGCAGACCCTGCACTGCCTCCTGCAAGAGTGACGTCATCAGGGTTGCCTCCGTAGCTAGCGATATTCTCTTTAACCCAGCGCAGCAACGCCACTTGGTCCTTCATACCGGCATTGCCTGGTATATCCTCAGTGCCGAGGCAGAGGAACCCATGAATACTGAGTCGGTAATTGAACGTGACACCAATGATATCTTTTTTCTCCAACAAGCGCAGCGCACTCATCATTTCACCATAGCCTATTACAAATCCTCCTCCGTGAACGTAAACGAGGACTGAGAGGTTTTTCTTGTCAGTGTCGGGCACGTACACATTGGCGATGAGACATTGTTCATGCTGCACTACATGTTTTGGCATAAATTCGGGCATGTTCACATTAAACTGTGGACATATAACATTCTCGTTGACAGCTTCATAAGGATCTGACCATGTCGGTGGCGGAAGAGGAGCCTGAAAAAGGAAATGATTAGATTAGATAGTGAAAAGGTTGATAAATACTCACATACCTAAAGGAATCAGACTGTTTCGGCTCAACATCTGAGTCATTTCGTGAGAGGTGATCTAATCATAAACGTAGATTATATTGTACCACTGCAGTCTTTAATTAAAATCAGTTCTTTCGTATGGTCATACTTTTTTATTACCTATATTTTTTATTGTAGGTACACTCATAACAAGCAGAATAAAAACGATTATAAAAACGAGTGTACACTGACTATTTACAATAGTTACAATGATTATCTACGTATGGCAATCAGAACGGCAACATATAAGCTAGCGCTGCTTAAATTATTTGCAATAGAGAAATCGAAAATTCAAACCTTAAACTTATTTTCGCCCACAGGTGGAGTGGCGTAAGGAATATTGTAGAACGCGTAGAATTCTCCATCGGGGTGCTTGCGCCCGCGCACCGGCCCTTGCGGGGTCTTCAGTTCCCGCCATTCTTCGTCAGCCAAAACAATTGAAAAACACAAAAATAGCACACACACCGTCCACATAGCTACTGTTTTCGACTAACTATGGATTAAACAGAGATAACTATACTCAACGAAATCATAATCGGTGTTAACACAAGGTCACTGAGTGCAGAAACATCGATGTTGTTCCGAACTGTATGAATTATCTTATCTCTTGAGGACTTATAGCTAATGAGTTTGACGTAATCAATAATATTGTTACGCGCCCACAATTATTATACATTAGTTACTACTAGCGCCATTTAATATCGAGTAGTAGAACTATAGTAGGCGCCAGATAATCGTGGAATAACGGTCATTGACCCACCTACAATTATTGACATTTTTAATTTGAAAAACGGAATTAATGACACAAAGCTGTCCCGAATCATCATCTCTCGTGATCCTTAACATTGTCTAATAATGAAAAACGATTCATATTTAATTGTTCAGGTACCTATGAACAGTTTTTAGGGAAAGGTCAATATACTTTATTCCACATTTATCTGGCGCCTACTATAGTAGAGTCAAGTACCTTCTAGTCTTTTCTATGTTAGAGCATTCTAGTGTTCTCGACATCGTCAGTCAGGACCGGTATTTAGGCGAACTTTCTAGATGTTTCGACAGTAGATGGTTCTGGAATTAACTGACCTATATAAGGACCGCATAGCCCGCGACCAAGTCAGTACTAGTTCGATCCAGCCCGTCCCTAGCTGTACTCCCCCCAGCGACGCCCTAAGCCGCGGCCCGTACCCCACAGGATGTGCCCTTAGCGCGTAGTCGCTTAGTTTGTAAGTTTTTTTTTATAAGCCCTGGCTGGAGGATTTAATATTTATATTAAAAGACCACCACAGGCAAGCCCGGTTAAGCAGTCGTCAACCTCATAGGTTGAGTTGCGAGACGCGAGAGTCAGTAGGTATTGGATTTGCGATACAAGCGAATACTTCGGAAGCGATCTTCAAGTGCGATTAAAGTGATCATAGTGAAGTTGTGTTTTATAATTAGTGAGTTTAAAGTTTTAATTGGTCTTGTTAAATTAAAGTTTCATTTTGGTCATTTAATCGACTGTTTTTATTGTTACGAACCCCAGGCTCGTATCAATATTATTAGAGATGGGCCCAAATCATTCGTATTTAATCGGTATTCGGCACACAGCGGCTTCACGCATTTGAAACCTTGCAAAGCCATGTAAATTGCAGATTACCTACTAGTAAATCGGCATGTAAGTAGGTCCTATAGCTAGTATAATTTGTCACGGCTCTAAAACTCTGATGTGGCTTTGTAGGCAATAATTATGAGGACTGTGCCTAAACGATTGGCGGTTGTTGGTCCACTACACTGTTCCTTGGACCTAGTGCGAGTTTTTTAACGTTCTCGGTCGCGTTAGAAACTAAATAAGCGCTGTCTGATGAAAATATTTTGACTAAAGCGTTTATAATCTCGCACTAAGCCCTCCTATTCAACTTCTTTGTAGTCTAAATATTCCCAGTCCCAAAGACCAATAAATATTGACGTTTAAAAGTGTAATTTTCAACTTAAGTAGTTACTAAATAAATATCAATATCATTTACCATTCTACCATAATATGTCGACTAATGATTAAGTATGTACCTACATCTATTTCTCAAAAGATTAGTCATTCAACTAGACAAGTAGATTGAGACCTCGTATTCGCCACGTAGGGAATTCTCAAAAAGAGAATTGTGTCTGGTCTGCTGTTTTTAAATCTCTGTAAATGTTTATGGGAATTAATTCAATTCGATTGATCTTTGAGTTTGAAACGACGTCCCATACCTACACACATGAACATATAAGTCATATGAGCGTTCGTTGCAATAATAAATAGACCCAAATTTATTACCTGCTACAATCTCATTATGTACAGTCGCCAGCACATCAACCTACAACAATCTGTCAATTTTTTTTAATAATGACAGAAATAATGACATTTAAAAGTTGTCCTGAATCGACATCTATCGTGAGGCTTTACTTTTTCAAGTAAAGATAAACGATTAACAATTTATTGTCCGTGTACCTACGCAAAGAAATTAAGGAAAGGGCAATGAACTTTATTGCAAATTTATCTGGCGCCCAGTATACGCACCATGAAAGTATTTCCCAAAACATTCGAATTTAATACCGAGATGATGTAAAATTTGCACACCTCAAATTGTTTACTCTAGAGATGCTTACGACATTTTCTCGTTCACGTATTTCTTACTGCTCGCGGTTAATAAATGTGTAAATATTCATAATACCCATAATTCTTTACGACTACAATTAACGTAGCGCACGTGGCCGGCTGGTAGCCCTATTTGTGAACATGCCAAGTGGAACCGCTTGGCTCAAACTCTTCACAAATATCAATTATGTTTGTCTTTGTTTACTTACCATCCAATACTTCGGAAGCAATCTTAAAGTGATCAGTAGTGAAGCTGTGTTTTATAAATTAGTAAGTTTAAAGTTGTAATTAGTGTTGTTAAATTAAAGTACCATTTTGGTTATTTAATCGGCTGTATTTATTGTCACGAACCCCAAGCTCGTAACAATTGGCACATACATATTTGATGACATAGTCGGTCCTTCGATTCGAATCAATCCGTATTTCTTATGTATACTTTATTGTATCCCATAATATACCTACATAATCATTTCTACAGGTAGACGTAAACTATGCTCAAATCTAAGCTACGAGATACTAATGAGAATTAACCGACCCGAACATCGAGCCCGGATCATGTTCAATTGAATAGTACCTGTACAGCAATGAGGCAGTTAACTGTTACACAAACCTAATATTAAACATTTAAATAAGGACATGTTAAAATAAACTCAGTGCTTAATATTTGCACTTTATGTACCTACTAATTGGGGCCAAGTTTGCACTTATGTCATAAATATTTTGTTTAAAAAGTTAAGCAATTTAGAATAAGTCATGCACTTGGGTAAGGTGTATGAATATTATAATAAGCTTTTGTTGTGAAATATGGTGTGTGGCGGGGCTAACTCTTGTGTTCTTTCATCATTAAAATCCACTGAAAAATAAAAATATATGTCACCAGAAAATTGCAAACGCCGTAAGTTTGTAAAATATCGCGTGAAATTGTAAACTATTTTTTCTTAATAAGACACGGTTATATTGGAAACTATTGAATTTGGGTGGGATTTATTGTTTACAAAACGATTTTTTATAATATATCAAGAAATTATAATCTATTATAGATTTATTACAATCTACGGCATTTGCCATATATAATATAAACCATCACCAAAGGACACATAGGACTATCTTGGATAGAAATTGGTGATCCTTGTGGCCCTTCTTTCTGATTATCATTACTTAGGAAATAAAAATATTGTAATAACTAGGAATAGATTATTATTACAATATGTGACAGTATAAACATTGATAACAGATAATATATTTACACACAATTCAATTAGGTATTCTTACTCATTCTTGTAAAACAACTGTTTCCACTAAATACACCAAAGTTACCTCAATACCCAGATATCTTTAGCAGATCATTCATTGTCAATACTTAAGTCCTTTAAACCAAGGCTAAACAAACCGCAAAACGTATTAAACCAAAGTTACCATTCAGTACCAAATAACTGAAATACTAGATATTCCCATGACATAGAATTATTTGACTAACTCACTAACTAACCGTATATAGTATTTACCAAAAGAATAGGTAATTGCTAATAATTTGGTCCAATAAAGCAGCTCCAATGGCTTCTTAACCACAGTTTAACCTTTAATCATGGCTAAGCTGTTAACTTGTCTGATGAACCGCTCACGATAATAAATATAAGGACCTTGCTTTAAAAATGACTAATTAGGTACTCCGCACCTGCATGGATTCAGTTCAGTATTTAAAATGTATCATCTTGCTTGAAAACTTACGCGACTTCTGTCATTTATTATGCGTTTATCTATAGCGTCTACAAAAATAGTCATCCACTTCTCAAAAAAACCGGCCAAGTGCGAGTCGGAATCTTCACGAAGGGTTCCGATGGTACCATGAACCGGATAAACAAATTTATTGTATGGGATGCCCCTTAAATTAATAATTTAATTTTATTATTTGTTGTTATAGCGCTAGATAATAGAAATACACTCTCTATGATAATTTCAACTGTCTACCTGTTACGGTTCTTGAGTTACAGCCCGCTGACAGACAGACGGACGGACGGCGGAGGGTTCTGTTGCCTAACCTAAAAACAACCCAAGTTGCGCGACATGTACCTACATACTGCATTTACTGCAATGCCGTAGGAAGGGAATCTTCCAGCTTCCAGCAGACTAATTAAGTACATAAATCTACTACCGAACTGCTTTAAAAATAGGTCAGTAGATATTTGACTAAAAAGGAGCATCTCTGTAATTTTCAGGATTAATTATTTCTAAAACTTGTATTGAAAACGAATACACACCTATCTTATAAGGTTTTCGAAATCACAAACCTAATAAATATTAACTGTTAGGTAACTAGTTTGTAAAAGTTGTTGTGTTGAACTTTAAAAATAACAAATCAATGATTATTAAGTATAGCATATCTACTGAATTCCATTGTGTCTAAGACAGTATCTAGGTACCGACTTGCTAAATTTAGATTTTGATGAACGTTTGGCCTTTGGCAAGACCTCGGCGGGTTGTTTTTTATTCTCTTCAAAATTAGAACAGCTCAGGAATATTTTTATCAAAACGTTATCTGAGTTGTGCAATTGGTGTAGTGGCGAGTAATGATATTTTTTTTAAGAAAGAAGTACTTTTCTATATTTGATTGTCATTGAAATTGCAGGATTTTATACAGTTTAATTCATAGTCCGAGTCAAAATGAGAAGAGTATTTTATTGTTTTCTATTGCGTTTGTAGATTATAAAGTACGTCTACCTAAAATAGACTAAAATACTTTTATATATATACATTAGAGTACTGTTGGTAACCCTACATGTGAATGTCTCAGGATTCAGCGTTTATTCCGAAATCTTTCTCAAAATAACAGCTTCTTACTAATAAATGAAAATTAATGAATAAACGATTCTTATAAGAGAAAATACATTTTGAAAAAATGAGTGTCTCTCTGCCTGTCTGTCTCTTTGATCCGGCTTGGTTTCGGCTGACCTCCGAAATGGCTACACCGATTCTGACGAGCCTTTCACTGGCAGATAACTGATGCTATAAGGAGTTACGTGATTTTATTTTATAAAAAGGATTAGGGTTCCGTGTAAAAATTAAAACAGATTTTCAAGCGGTCGAAGCCACGGACAGAAGCAAGTTAAAATAAAGTTCTTTTTGTGGTTTTAAAATGAAGGTCAAGTTCAAACGGTAGCGGATCGCGGCCTGGGTTAAAAAAAAATGACTCTTTTTAGTCCGTCGTAGTGTGTTTATTTAGATATGACACTCGGTAAAATAAAAGCAAAATCATTTTTTTCTTTCATAAAAAGAAAATAATGATTTTCCTTTCATCATATTTCAAGAGTTGTCTAAGTTTCCATTGGGTAAAATAAGTAGCTAATTGCTTATCGTATCAGTAGCATTTAACTCGTGGGAATGCATATTTTGAACATTTAATTTTATTAACGTTAACATGGAAGTAACATTGAGCTGTGTTATTTAGACACGTTAATGAAAGTCATGCTTCAGCGATTCGGACTTTGGCTGGCAATGAAATTTATCTTAATTTGAAACGTATACCTACCATTCATTCAATCCATTTCCTTCTATGTCTCTTTACACACTGTATCTATTTTCCTCAACCTGCTGTTCCGTCGCAGGTCTGCTGGAATAATTATCTTTGTAAGAAACAGTATGTACCTCTGTGCCCTTCTACTATTTGTATTTATTTTTCTTGATTAAGTATTTTGTGTGTACATCAATCTAAAACTAATACTAGAAATGCCCCAGGAACCCTTTCTGACTGTTTTTTTCCACGTCTTAATCATCATCATCATATCAGCCGAAAGACGTCCACTGCTGGACATAGGCCTCCCCCAAAGATGGGGGGAGGTTTGCTATAATCGCCACGCTTGGCAGGCGGGTTGGCAATTGCAGTGTAGCTGTTGCAAAGCACAGAACCATAGATAATGCTGCTGCCCATTCTCTAGTGAGTACCTTAGTCGCCTATTACGACGCCACCGGTAGTGATGGGATGGTGCTATTCTTTTACGTCCGACACCATACAGAACATACTTAGTATCTAAAACTAATACTATAAATGCGGAAGGAACCCTTTGTTGACTGTTTGTTTCGTCTTCACGTCATGGATGAATGGATTTGGATTCAAATTTGCACAAGGGTAGATACTTTTCATCACGGGAGTATATTCCCTAAGAATAATTTTCGACTTTAAAGCCGCTTGTAGAAGCTTGTAAAGAAATAAACCTCGGACATTAATGGAGAAATACTTAGGTAGCAACTATCTAAACGCAGCAGCTGTGAAACGACAATTACGCACAAATTAGCGACGCGCATCTAGCAATGGATGCACTTTATAATAACGCGGTAATTCCCGACAACACGATACACGAGGCACGGCGAGTGACAATAACGTAATTGAATATTTAATTTTACAAAACCTAGCTTGTGCCCGCAGCTTTGCTCGCGTTAACTCAGATTTTCGAGAAAAATAGTAGCCTATAACCGTCTCCAGGATCCCATTTATCTCTGCACCAAAATTCATCAAAATGGTTTCAGTGATTTAGGCGTGGAAGCGTAACAAAGAAACTCACTTTCGAATTCATACCTAATGTTAGTAAGGATAGGTAATTAACTAGAGTTTAGCATTGTAGAGGTAGGTTTTGAAAGAAAATACCCCATTGTGAACACAGAAGAGTCATAAGGGCCTGGCTACACGCTTAATCTTATTTGCACCAATTCTTGTTTGTGCAAGCACACCATGCAGTTTTTGCGGCATTTGCTTGCACAAACTGTTTGCGCAAGCAAGATTAAGCGTCTAGCCGAACCTTTAGTCGAATTTATGACAATCTGCAAAAGTATTCTTGATTGAAAAGAAGAAGGTAGGTAGTCTTTTAAAATGAAGGATGTTATGAAAAATATCAGCAGCACGGGATATCAGATTTCAACACAAGTATAAGATTATAAACTTTCTATGTCCTGCTACCGTCCAATAACTTAAGTTCCAGTGCTATCAAAAGTTTTTGAGAAAATTATTCACAACAAACTTTACAATTTTTTGAATCTCACCAGCTTTTTACCGAGGAACAAACTGAATTTCGTAAGAAAAAAACCATTTATACATCAGTGTTTATCTTTCTTCTAAAAGTTATGGTTAATATTGATAATAAAACTCCAGTCTGTGCACTATACATGGATCTCAGCAAAGCATTTGATTGTGTTGACCATTAAAATACTTCTACAGAAATTAGCCATATAAATCATATCTTAGCAATAGAAAACAGTTTACCCAAATCACTCGACTATGCCCAAAAGTCAATAAATAAATACATTTATCATCAGAAAACAGATATTTGAATTTAGGAGTCCCGCAAGGGAGTGTGTTAGGCTTATGCCTATTATTATCTATCTCTCTATATACTAATATAAAAAACAGAGTTTGTTTGTTTGTTTGTTTGAACGCGCTAATCTCTGGAACCACCAGTCGGATTTGGAAAATTATTTTCGTATATTATAGCCACATTCATGAAGAAGGCTATATAGGCTATACGGGAACGGGAAAAAAACGGGATATGCGCGTACGAAGTTACGGGCAAAAGCTAGTACTATAATAATAAAGCTGGTGAGTTTGTTTGTTTGAACGCGCTAATCTCTGTCGCAGGCAAAAGCCAGTTTGCGAATAAATGTCTTTGTCAGTGTCAAGAAAGCATTTTCAGTAAAATTGCTAGTCTTTTTAAAGAAACGTCACTGACTGCCTCTGTCTGCCTCTACGCTCACTTTTTTGAAGCCTCGCAACGTGTTTAGATAGTGTTTGTAGTGTGTGTAGTGTGCCTATAAGTATAATTTGCACCCGTGCCAAGCTAGGGTGGGTCACTCAAAACAATTTTTTTTGCGCAGACCTCGTTTTAAAAGGTTTAGGGGAGGGGAAGATCATCTTTAACAATTAAGCAAGAACCTATTTTGATTTCTAGATCTAAGTTTATTCATTTTTTTTTATTAATAAGTTCTTTTTGTTTAAATTATTATATATTTATGTACAACTAACTATGACTCATATACACTTAAATAAAAATAATAATTAATTGATTGGTTGGTTGAGAAACGTAGCGATCAAGTCTTGCATGACTGCTTGCAGTTGTGCACGCTACACTGCACTGCGATGACGATAGACGCAGTACCTAGAAAGGCTTGCACATTTTCATCAATGAAGACAGTAGAAACCTCGGGAGCTCGTGGCTAAGAAATAACAGCCGCACGGGCCGTTCTCCACGGTTAAGCAACCCTTGCCGAGACTGGTCCGTAGATGATACAACCAGCCATACCAAGTTTCTGGGGCGGATCTAGGATTGTCGTTTAAGCCCGCTGATTTTTAGCAAACTTAGTCAACTCTAAAAAAGCACAAAATATTTTATTTAGCTCAACGCATAACAAGCCTCCTTGGATTACTTGTCGTTAATTTACCTTCGTTCGTTTCGACTTCGTTAGGTTGTACACTACAAAAGATATAATAATAATAATATCTTGGGACAACTCACACACGGTCATCTGATCCCAAACTAGGCAGAGCCTGTGCTATGACAACCAGACAACTGATAAACATACTTATATATTTCTAAATACATATATATTATATCGTAGGTCTTGAGCCCCTTAGCCTCCCCATGGCGAATTCCTCCCGGTCTCGGAAAGCAGTCATGCCAAGGGATATCGTGTTATCCAGGTACTGGGTTGTGGAGGCCTGACAGGCAGTGGCTCCATGTTAAACAGTGGTATTCAGTATTCGACTCTAGAATAGTTGGTAAAAGGGGAGGCAGATATAGATAGACAGTAGAAAACCCTCAATTCTAGGCAAACCCAGTTTTGAATTGAGAAGTTTAAGTCGAGAACTTGTCAAACTAAACTCTATCGCTGAAATTTGACAAGAGCCATACATGTTAAAGTGGAGTTTTTCAAGTTCTCGAATCAAATCAAAGACAGATGTCTGTTTACTGGTTACCGCAGGATGGCGTTCCACGGGGATCGATCGATGGCCCTTTATGGGGCCCCGATCTGGGCGGCAGACCTGACGGCCAGCACCATCGCCGTTCTGCGGAAGCCGCAGAAGGTGATGGCCGTCAGAGTCATCAGGGGATATCGCACGATCTCCTACGAGGCGGATTGCGCACTGGCCGGATCTCCTCCGTGGGACCTGGAGACGAAAGTGCTCGCGTCACTGCACAAGTGGTGCGAGGACGCGCGGGCGCGTGGCGAGCGACTGACGCAGCGACACTTGGAGTTGCGTCGGTCGCAGCTGCGCGAGGTCCTGGTGGCGGAATGGTGGGACAGGCTTTCGAGCCCTTCCGCCGGCCTCTTCACCATCGAGGCCATCCGGCCACTGCTCGACCTCTGGCTCGGGAGAAGGCACGGCTCCCTATCGTTTCGTGCGGCGCAGGTCCTCTCGGGACATGGCTGCTTCGGGAGGTTCCTGTGTCGCATAGGCAGGGAGCCGGACGCTCGATGTCACCACTGTGTCGACTGTCGGGAGGACACGGCACGGCATACGCTGGCAGAGTTTGCCGCTTGGAAGGAGCCGCGCCGTGCCCTCATCTCTGTGGTAGGCGGTGACCTCTCGCTGCCGGCCGTAGTCCATGCTATGGTCGGCGGTGAGGAGTCCTGGGACGCGGTGGTCTCCTTCTGCGAGACAGTTATCGCGCAGAAGGAGGCTGCGGAAAGGGAGAGGGAGATCACAACCGCTCTCCCTGCCCGCAGCAGGCGCATCGGGCGTCGGAGGAGGGCATACGCTGCCCTCTTCCGGCCCCCCTAACTGGGTCCAGGGGCGGCGGACTTGGGGATGTCCGTCACCCCCCATTCATCCGGACCCGAGCTGGCGGCGCGTGGTGTTCCCGTGCGCCCCTCTTTGACGTAGTGAGGGGAGTCAAACACCTCGATCCCCTCGCCGACGCGAGGTGGCCCGCAGTGGCGGGCCGGCACCAGCCGGGGATTGCGGAAGTCGCATACGTTCCCGCGATCCCCGGCGTAGGTGGGAGATGGAACACCGGGGTGGTTTTAGTCAGTAAGAGTCTGACAGACCCCTCCACCCGCCCCAGGGTGGAGGATTTCCATGAGGCTTTCCCCCCAACATCAAAAAAAAAAAGGATGGCCTTCCACGGTCGAAGAAGATCATGAACAGGAATACTTAGTAGGTAGGTATATTTTGTTGCTAGCGGGCAAACTTAGCCACCGAGGCAGAATTGATGCAAGATCCGTAGGCGAGGGCGTTATGGAGCCGAGTGTATAAAAATCATAAACAACTTTTTGGAACAAATGTTTGTAACTTTTTTTTTCGGTGGCCGTGTTCGGTTTTTGTTCGTTGACCTGGGGTTACTCGAGGCACTTCTCCGCACGAACGAAAATAGATAAACAAACGCACTGTGCAATATGAGAAATGCAGTGTGCATTGCTATAGGAGCCAGTTTCAGCGCAATAATGTCGAAAAAAAATTGAAAGGATTCTGATCTGATCCATCCAGATGCAAATTTTTGATGTCGTGAATACCTTTACGAAATATAAAACTATAAATAACTATCCGCTAAAAAAAAAAATCATTGTTATTTATTAAAATATACAAATAACTATTGCAAAAACTTAATTTTAGAAGAAGCAAATGTTGCAAGGTATTTCGAGAAAGCACGAAACTGATGTCGGAATATTAAAAAAAAAAAATTGGCTCTGGTTTTTAGAGGTTTAATTAACTATGAGCCGCAGAGCGCTAGGCTGAAACCGAACAAACATAAACATGACTAAAATATATAGAATGCCTAAAATACATAATTTTAGGTAGGCTGGTATACCCACTTGACATAAATTAACCTGATGTTCAATGACCTGGTCATTAAACATCAGTGCATCAAAGCATCGGTGCGGAAATCCACCGGATAAGAGCACAGGACTGGACAATGAGCGACGCTTGGGTAAGGCCTATGATGATGAATAATGATGATAACGATATAAATTCGTGATATACCAGTTAACTTATGTACAGGTCTTTGGTATTTGCAGATAAAGATACGGAATATCTCGTGGAGCTTATGCCTACCTACGCATGTCGCGAATCACCAGAACGGAAAAGTTTAGATAGGTATCACATTTTTTTTCAATTCAGACTTATCCATCTGATTTCTTGGAACTCTGTTGGTTCCTTGTTCCTCGTAGAAGTTTTATTAGATATAACCGCAGAAACACTGACCACTAAAATTATGCCAAGAAAACTTGCTGTCTCGAAGATAGGTGGAGCAGTAGGAGGTAGGATGTGAGTCTGCCAGGGTTGCGGAATTGTTCGAAAGAATTATCGCGACCCTGGGGGGCTACTCTCTAAGCCCGAAGTCCGTAGGTTCGGGCTTAGTTGCGGGCGTATTCTAGTCCGTATCACCTAACCACTAAGAATGAATGACAACACGATTTGACAGTTACTGTCAAATCGTGTTGTCATTCATTCTTAGTTCGGGTTCGGAACTAATCGTAAGGCCGTAGGTGATACGGAGTAGAATACGAAAAAAAAATCGAATCGCATCAAAAAAAGGTAGTATTTGACTGACACGTAAGGCTGGCTGATTTCTCTTCAATCTCTATCCAACATTTCTTTTTGAAAAAAAAACCTTATATAACTCCTATCCTAATATAAAAAATATTAGGATAGGATTTATATAAGGTTTTTTCTTAAAAATGGTGACATAAATCCTAAACAGTTCAGAGAACACAGCTGGCCAGTGAATTTTATAAATGTCGTAATGTAAGCCTGTGCTTTAGACAGGTTCACTTTTGTCAGAACTGAATAAGATTCAAATTCATTTTAAGGCAAAAAGGCGACTGCATCCCATTGCATGTTAGTACAGGAAACACACACGTTTAAGACAAGGCGAGCTAATTGTAATAATTTCCGCTATTTGTGCAACGTTGCGTTTTGTAACCGATCGAAAGGCAACCCGCACCGCTTTCTTAACAGCCGTACAATATATTATAGAGAACCTTTATAGAAGCTTTACCCGCGTTTTCGCCCCCGTCGCCTATCTCACAGGATAAAAGGTTATAAATTAAATTAGCTATTGTCGTGTAGCTTTGTCTCTGGAATAGTTATTTTGATGGAAGAGAGCAAACTTCGTCACAGCAGACGAGGCAGGGTTGAAACTCCAGAACCGAAGGCGAGATCGTTTTGGAGCCGAAAGACTGCAATGACATATGCGCAAGTGTACAAAAAGACTTATTTCAACACACTTACTCGACAAAAATAAATATTTATTTTTTTATTTGATGGTGTCAAATTATGACAAAAACGGCTCTCAGAACGGCTCTTCAAACGGAAAAAACGGAACCCTTAGGATCACTTCGTCGTCCGTCTGTCACCACCATTTTTCTCAGGAACGCGTGAAAGTATCGAAGATATACAATCGGACTCGATTACCGTAACAGATGAACAGACTACCTAACATACGTACGAGTTTGTATGGAACCTTCGGTGCGCGAGCCAGACTCGCACTTATCCGGTTTTTTTCTGTGTTCGTTGGGTACCAACGCCATACTGCTGTGCCGAGGCTCAGGGATGTGCCTAAATGGTGACCACCGGGGTGATATTAGGAGGTAAGATTTGTATTCTACACCCCCTGGTTTCATCCCCAAAGTCCGACCGCCTTTTGAAGGTTTCCTCTTTTCTTTATTACAACGAATACCGTTTCGCTTTACATTCTCTGTTCTTTTTCTGATTTCTCTGTAATGGAATAGTTCATCCAACGTTTAAATTTTAACCGATCTTTTTTATTTTTCGATGATTCTTTGTGTTGAGTAGGTAGTATGGCAGTCAGTCAAAAATTCAACGTTCTGTTTATGCATTGAGGTTACCTATGTGCAAGAGTTTATTTTTATATAACCCCGAAAGTAGTTAGCCTTAGTGTCTTAGCCACATATATTAAGAAATGAGTGCAATTATTGCATCTATGCATCTCAGATGCATAATATAATTTATTTATAGCCTTGCTTGCAACATAATAGGTTTAGTGAATGTCTAGACAGTAGATATGATATAAATGTTTGTGCAACGACATGGATACCGCTTCAGCTTATAATTAATTTTGGAGCTCTTTCTTTTTTGTAAGGTTCCGTAGTCTAACCATGGACCATTTCAATGTCTGTCTCTCCATCTATGTGTCTCGCAAAATCTTCTCAAACTTCAAAAGCATGTCTTCTGTGAACCATCGTACTTACTTATCTCATAATTACAGCATATTTATTCGTCTAGCTCTTAATAATATCAGTTATGATAACGTCTGTACCTTTCTAAACGCATCCACTAAGTAATAATAATTTTCGAACGAAATACACCTACTTAACAAACTAGGATGTTTTATGCAATCTTAGTGTCCGACCGAAAGTTCGGTTTCGGTTTCGGTTTCGGCCGAGTTTCGGCCAAAAATCAAGTTTCGGCGGCAGTTTCGGTATCGGCCTAAATTGGCCGAAACTTTTGCCGAAACCGAAACTGATTTCGGATTTCCAGTAGTCGTGTAATTCTAAATGTAAGTATGACTGTCCTTCTAATTGTGATGTAGGTATATTTGTTAATTCTAAATGTGTGATTTGATTATCTCTGTTGAAACTGAAACTAATACTGTAATAATATTTAATTACTCATTTTAGTAATTATAATTTTTATATAAGAGGTACCGAAAAAAGATGATTCTTTTCAGAACAAAACTACAAATGCAAACCAAAGTATTAATTAGTAAGGTTTCAAATTGCTAATACTTAGTATTTAATGAAACAGTAACAATTTGCGATTTGATTATTGATAACTGATAAACACCTGAGAACTTAATTTGAAAAATATTATTAATATTTTTTANTAAGTATGACTGTCCTTCTAATTGTGATGTAGGTATATTTGTTAATTCTAAATGTGTGATTTGATTATCTCTGTTGAAACTGAAACTAATACTGTAATAATATTTAATTACTCATTTTAGTAATTATAATTTTTATATAAGAGGTACCGAAAAAAGATGATTCTTTTCAGTACAAATGCAAACCAAAGTATTAATTAGTAAGGTTTCAAATTGCTAATACTTAGTATTTAATGAAACAGTAACAATTTGCGATTTGATTATTGATAACTGATAAACACCTGAGAACTTAATTTGAAAAATATTATTAATATTTTTTATAAATAAATAAATGATTACATCAAACTTAATATACTGTGTTTTAATTTCATGTCGTAATTAATGCAGCATAATGTGTAAAATGCATCAAATTTCAGTATTTTAAGGAATTTTATACTTGACCACATGAGTTTCGGTTTCGGTTTCGGTTTCGGCCGAAACTGAAGCCAGGGCCGAATATTCGGTTTCGGTTTCGGCCGGAAAACCAGTTTCGGTCGGACTCTAGCAATCATTATAAAACGTTATAATTTAATGCTCTTAAATATATATATATATAACATGTAATCCAACCTATAATTACTTACCGTCTCTTTTATGCATTTCCAGAATAACTAAATCTTAATATAAAAGACTTAGACTTATGTTTAATATGTTTGTAAAGGGTAGGTACACCTACTCTTCTCTGGATGTAGGTTGTATTGCTTTTTAGGGTTACGTACCAAAAGGGTAAAAAAACGGGACCCTATTACTAAGACTCCATCTGTCCGTCTGTCTTTCACCAGGCTGTATCTCATGAACCGTGATAGCTAGACAGTTGAAAGTTTCACAGATGATGTATTTCTGTTCTGGAATTAGCACTTCGATAGCCTCAGACAGTACCTACTTTGAAGAAGGTGAATTCAAATTTATAGTGAGCTTCTTCATTTGGTCGACCTACAATTACTTACCGTAGTCCGTACCTATCTTTTTCACCCTGTTCTGTTTTCTTACCTTTGCCTTCAATCAATTGCGGGCAACAGATAGAAATATCATAAAATAGAAATCTCAAGCAAGCACATAACGAGTTTACTTCTCGCTTAGTTTATTTATGTGTCGGAAAGCGATAAATACTCACTTATTATACAATTACGAAGCTTTCTCAACACCCCGTAGGTAGCAGCCTCGCAGGGATACTTACGTAAGCCGTGTAATAGCAATTCCTGCTCCGATCAGGTACACGTAATACATAGTTTAGTTACCGGCCCGGTCTACATGGTAAATGCCTAGGTATTTTACGACAGACTAGCGTAACTTTGTGTGGAAATGAACGAGTAACTAGGAGATAAGAATATTACCTACATAGCTGAACGAGGGAGGTTTTATTGCGTGTTATAAACTTTTTGTACAAAACTTTTTGCTCATTCATATCCCAGTGTTTGAAAGGAGGTTCATGGAGCATTCTTGTCATTTTAAGTAAAAAAAACTCAGTGATTTATAACAAACAAAACAAGAATTTCCTACATGCTTTTCAAAACCACTTCATAATGAAATAAAATTTGAGTTGCTGAAACTGTACCTAACTTTCTGTTGACTTCAATTTTGTGAAGAAAAAGATGCAATAAATAAATTATATAGGAAAAGATGCAATAGGTAAACAAGGTGCTTACATTTATCTTCGGGTAGGTGGTGCGTACTACTGCGCTCGTATTTTTCCGACTGAAATAATCGGATGTTAGTCATACTTTGCTGCATTTTCCGCATTATAATATAGTAATTTACAACACTATAAAATGATTAAATGTTTTTATTTTAATTAAATCTTTGCGTTCGCCACCAACTAAAACGAAAAAAAAAATTTTTTTGAAGTGAAACTTCTTTATCGGCGTTGGAAAAAAATTACCTTCAGATTTTTCGGTTACGCGTCATCTTTTGGAACGAAGTTCCTTATCGCGCGTTGCGAAAGGGGGCTTGGAAAAAATTAAGACAAAAAGTTGTAACGATACTTTTTTATTATTAAAAACCGGCCAAGTGTGAGTCGGACTCGCGCATTAGTAGGGAAGACGGACAGACAGACGGACAGACAGACGGATAGACAGACAGTCGGACAGACAGACAGTCGGACAGACAGACGGACAGGCAGACGGACAGACAGACGTACAGACAGACGGATAGACAGACGGACAGACAGACGGACGGACAGACAGATGGACAGACAGACAGACAGACGGACAGATAAACGGACAGACAGACGGACGGACAGACAGACGGATAGACAAACAGTCGGACAAACAGACGGACAGACAGACGGACAGGCAGGCGGCCAGACAGACGGACAGACAGACGGATAGACAAACAGTCGGACAGACAGACGGACAGATGTGACCATATCTAACTAGGTAGTTAAGTTTTTAATAAAATATTGTAAGATTCTCATTAAGTTAAGAAGATAACAGAGATGTGACCATACCTAACTAACTAAGTAGTTAAGTTTTTAATTTTAAAATTCTTCCGTTACTGACTGACTGACAGACAACGCACAGCCGAAACTACGGTAGGTAAATATATTTATTGAGCCTACTGATTAAGTTTATATTACATTATATTTGTTAATACTTAATAAAAAAAAAATTATAACTTAAAAAAAATAAAAGTTTATTACAATTCCTTCACTAATTAATCGAAAGGAACTTCGTTCCATCCGGGTGTCCCTTGACACCTCTCAAGTTTTTTCTTGTCCCTACCACGGTTGATTCGAAGAGTACTTTCTCCAGCGGAGTAGGAATAGCATGTTGTTTAAGCGGACTTACTCCCACCACTAGACTTGACCGTTTTTTGTATTAGAGATAGTTGTTGTTGTGGTAGTTGTTGTTTGTTGTTGTTGTAGTTGTTTGTTTGTTATTGTTAGTTATTGTTGTTTTGTGTTTTGTTTTTACAAAGTAAAAATGAAAACAAATGTAGATCATTTTTCGAAAAATAAGGTCATAAAGAAGTTTCACTTCTTACGTATGTACACTAGTACACGCACACATTTTTTTAATGTTTGTTTAAATAACAGTTACATGGATGAACGAGACATCCCCAGTCAGTAGATTACAAAGTTACAAATGCACTAGGTTTTAAGTCATTTTCCATGGAATTGTAAGGTTTTTTTTACTTACCCATTTTTTAAGTTGGTCGACTATTACTCGTTATTTTGTAAAGCCTACTTAGCTGTGATAGAAATTAATTAATTTAAAAGGAAAACTAATAATTGTGAAGTATATTTTACTATTTTTCTGTTATGGTTTAGGAGACGGGTAACTACGGAACCCTAGGTACAATGTGCGTATTTCACCTTTTGTAAACTATAGTCTCAATATTGTTAATTATTAAGGGAAAGAGCGAGATAGCCCCAACACAAGTATATATACTACTACCATGATTTTTTTCACGTCTCCAAAAACAATCGTTTAGCTGGCAGAGGGACACTTTAAAGCTTAATATTTCGCAAACCAATCCTTGAATGGAAAAATGGTTTTCGCAATTCTTCAATATTTTTTAAAGACCTATCCATCGACACCTCACATCATGGGGTCGACGATAAAAAAAATTCATCGCCACTACATGTAGGGATACACCCTAAAAAAAATCCATTTCAAGATTTATTCTGTATTCTATGCGACGCTGAACCTAGAGGAGATTCAGCTTTAAAATGTTTCACAAACAAGTTAGCTATAGCCGTAGGCTCATGATGCCCCGCTACGCTCACGAGGACGCCCGGCCTCGGATTCAATCTTTTCGTATTTTTCCAAAACCTTGAAAAGTCTTTAAATTTATGGTTTTCAGCTATTATGTCCATTTTTATTTTATTTTGATAGTTTTGACACCATTTTAGCTTTGATTTAAAGGCCTTTCCTGTGATTAGGTATAGGTGTTTAATTTTTTATAAGAAATGAAGCCAGACATGGCCTGCAAGTCAAAATCAACCCTAATTTAATTCAGTTAAAAATTTTCCTGAAACACTATCGGAAAAAATACTGATTTTAATAAATACTGATTTTAATAACTTGCGCTAACAGATAATGCTCAATTTTGTTGGTTGTTTAAGATATTTAATGAAATAATTTTATGTAAATAAAGTAGTTAATTTAACCTAAAGTACAAAATCAAAAAATATTCATTAAAAATATAGGATAAATGCTGCGAAAACTCGATCTCTTCTACAAATGCTCCAAGCTATTGAAATATGTAAGATGGTTTATTTATAAAAAAAAATTAACACACGAGGGTTAACTTGTAGCTGATTACATTTTAAAATACTTCCTTGCTTTTACTCTACGCGTTAATCGGAGTTAAGAATTATTGGTAAGTTTCTATTTTCGGCGTAATTTGACTGGACTATTCAAGACAGCTGAATCACTACAGAAAAACTAACAGAAACACGAATGAGTTTTCATTCAGATTTTTATTTCTATAACATCAATTTCTGACCTGCGAAAAGTTACAGAAAAATCTAGAAGGCAATAGAAGTAAAATTGGTACATAGAATTTAGTATCACATTCTGTTCACTATCAATGCGCAAAGGTAACACAAAACCTGCTAGAAAACTGCAATTTGACCAGTTAAATTACACCTTATGTCCCAAATACATCTGCGTTCAGGAAAATCAAGGTGAGTGGCTGAACGGCTCGCGCCTTCGCCGAAGGAAAATAAAATGTTGCCTGCATTCGTTAATCGAACGCGAAACCGAACGCACCGGCCGGCATTAAAAAATAAAAGGTTCGAATTTCGAAACCGTGTTTTGTTTTTGATTACCTGTGCGTGAAAATTAGTGGCGGGAAAATATAGTTACTCAAAAATGACGATCTACAGTAAAATTGTTCAAATTATTTTAGTTAGTGTGTGATGTGGTTCGGCAAGGAAATCAGGATTGAAGGTTTGTTTACTTTATTTTATTTACTTTCAGTAGTTTCATTCATTCCAGCTTATAACAGAAAAAATATATCATAACTTACGACACTGACTATATCGTAAAGTTATATTAAATTACTATAGCAATATTATATAATAGCATATTAATGGCAATAAAATTAACGTTTTTTTAAAGCTTGACTTTATTTTAGCTTTTTGGCAGGTTTATACTATGGGTACAATAATGGACTTGGCGTGTCTTGGGGTTTCCCTCATTAACTGGATCATTTCCTCAGCTACCTAGCTCATTAATGGACCACCTACCTATTATTCACTTTGATAGCCCTTCTGTAGGTACTAGTGAAGCAATCAAAATTAAAAAAGCAATAATTCGTTTACAAAAACAACAAAAATATCGGGCAGTTTTTTTATGAAATCACAGTATAAATAAATGAGCTAGAATTTTCTAAAATCATTCATTAAATTATTGGCAGCTTATTTACAGTAGGTGCACGTTAATATGCAATTCACATCCGTTTTAGAATTACTTATTTATTATTTGAATAAAGAAAAATCTATAAAGTACGAACACATAATTGCAGTTTAGCCATTTATACATATTTATGGCTAATTTGGACTCTAAAATTGTTCCTTTGCTGTAGTCAGGAGCTCGTGGCTAAATAATAACAGCCGCGCGGGTCGATCTTCAAGGAGAAGCAATACTTGCCAAGGTCGGTCTATGGATGGGTGACCATTTCAACATACCGAGACTCCTCCGTGCCTCGGAAAGCCGTTAAGCCGTTGGTCCCGGCTGTCGTTTGTAGATCTTTGGCAGTCGTTACGAATTGTCAGAAGCCAGAAAATCTGACTCTAGTCTTGCCACGAAGTACCGTGTCACCCAGTTATTGGGTTGTGAAGGTCTGGAAACCAGCCGCTCCACATATAATACTGGTATTCAGCTGAATCCGGTTTGACTGGAAGCCGACCCCAATTTAGTTGGGAGAAGGCTAGGCAGATGATGCAGTAGTCAACGGTTCATCTGCGCTATTCATAAAAATACAAGTAATACTTACCTATGATTAAATATTCGCCAAATATGAATTGATCCCGTTATCTTCAACGGTAAATGCAAGTGCGCTAATGAATTTGTCCGCTTACAAGATGACGCACGTTAATCTGCTTCATCAAAAACTTATCTTGAATAAAACCTGCTTGCATTTTTATAGGGGGTACACATCATAGGATCCTTTACCTAAAGATACATATAAGATGTGCGTATGTTTAAGGGCGGACAGGAAGATCAGGTTTACCCGGTTACCAGACTTTACCTAGAAAGACCGGGCCACATTCCTACAAAAGGATGCTAATGTCACCACGATCAAGCAAAGACCGCGGTAAATAGGCCCCTGATAGAAGATGGTTGATTGTATCCTGTCAGTCGAGGTTAGTTAAAATAAGTGAAAACCACCTTAAGAGGTGTGAGGAAACTTAAGACTTAAGGGGGCATTGTACTAACCATCATGCATGACCGTAACTTTAAAACAAACCCGGAAATGGAATCAGCTGTTCAAGTTTCCCACATTATGTCAAGTTATGCGAACAAGCAACGGTTAATATACCAATTAAGATTCAAAATCATATCTACCACATTTTTAATATACCTACTGATCCAATACACTGAAACTTATATAAAATCAGGTTCGCCTCGCCCGACCTATGTCATAATAAACTTCTACCTAACTGTCACCGGAAAATTGCAGACGCCGTTAGATTGTAAAATATCGCGTGAAATTGTGAACTATTTTTCTAAATAAGACACATATATATTGGAAACTATTAAATTTGTATGAGATTTATTGTATTGTCACCGGATAATTGCAAACTACGTATATTTACAAAATATCTTGAGAGATTGTAAACTCTCGATAAATTGTCAACTGAACATAAAAAAAAAATATCTAAAAAAGAACCACTTCATTATCTTGGATTTAAAGCAAGATAATTATTTTAATTTATAATCCCGAAGCTTTTTACATGTCTGCTTTGTAAAAGACGTGTCCACGACAAACGGTAAAAACATATCCTCATTGATCATTAGGTACCTGCTGCGCTAATGTAGTTGTTATTATTAAATCAGCTTGAACAAAAAAAAATCTCATGTTCAGATGTAAGTTACCTATTATAAGTTCCATTACAAACCATTATGCAAATCTATATATGTCGTGGCCAAATCATAGAATTGATCACTCCGTGATGTGGCCGACCATTTCATGAAATGGCCAGTGAAAACTGACAAAATCGTTTAAACGTCATAAATCGCCTATTTCCCTTGGTCACGGTGAACGGCTGGACCAATTTCGGTATAATTTTTTTTTTGAGTTTGTTATTATCAGAAGGTTCGTATGAAAGAAAATGTAAAAAAATATATAAACATCCGGGCGAAGTCGGGACGGGCCACTAGTATTTTATAAAACTACGTAGGGACATGCGACTTTTCTGACCCTAGTGTAGCAGGGGTATAATAATAAAGGACCTGTAGTCCTTTCATAGTTGTCGGTCCGGTCCATAAACTCACAGTCTCACTACACAACAGTCCTGCACCGATAGGTGAGACTCCTTGGGTAGACTTGCATAACGTCTGGAATATAGTTGGTTGGTGCGAGTTGGTCACTGAAGAAAATGTTACTTATTAAAAATACATTATAACTCAGCTCAAAAATTAATTATTATAACACAATTCATGGAGGATGTCTATGTCAAATTCCATTTCTGTCTTGTGGCTAATATGAAGTTGACGTCACTTAATACATCCTTTGACGTTGTTTTATTTGTTTTTGTTTATGAACACAATAGATCCCACGGACCTCTTTGTTTTGTTTTTTGACGTTTCTTTTGATGATCTCGTTTTTCTGGTCTGGTGATTTGACCTCCACAAACTTGAGCATGAGTCATATTAATTAACTTTCGTAAGTGGCGTGAATGTTTACTGCTAAAAATAACTTTTTGTGACTACAACTAGCCAATAATAAAAGTTGTTTACCTTGTACACAGCCCCCTACATAGAAATCGGATGTTTGGTGCTCGACACAATATTTCTACTTCCTCCGGTTTTACTAAGTATGGGCAGTGTAACTGAAGAAAGATACATAAATATGACGCACGGAAAATATTTTCTTAGGCTTAAATGCTTACACGACCACAAAACATTGAGAATTCATGAGTCCATTTACTATTTATATTTATTCTTGCAACATCGTAGGTAATACCCGCTTATGGTTTGCTTACACAATAATAGAGAAATTATACATTGTTACAATCAACTTCAAGAAAAATGAATGTTTTTTTTATAAGTACTCCCTTGACAGAGGCTTTAGATCCAATACTAATTTGGGAAGCTTTCGCAACAGCGAACTACTGTGTGCAAGTAATTTTTAGTAAGACATTGACACTTCTCTCTGTACCGAAGATGATTTACTCAACTACTAAATATTGCTCCCAGATATACCTAGGATAATGTAGTAATAATTTAGAATATGCTACACTATAACTTAAATTCGTGGAAAATCATTTAGGGTTTTCCAGTGTCGTCATTTAAAAATGTTTTACTAAGTAGGTGTCTTGCGGAATTTGTTCTAAGGAGTCACCGCGGCCCTTGAACGCAAAAGGCTTATAGAGGAATACGGATGGGTTTTATTTAATCAGTAAGACACGACACGCCCGTCCGCTCCACCCAAAGCGGAATAAGTCATTTGATGATTTCCCATCCTTCATAAAATAAGGTTATAACATTAAAAAATTATCAACATTATTCAAGGTAGAAAGTGGATTTAGCAATAACAATTTCTAGTATCTAGATTAATAATAGCTAGACCTCAAAGCAAATGTATTACAGGGCTGTACTACAGGTAACCTAATTGGTTTGTATTGTGAAGTCTGAACTGCTTAGCATATTGCAACTGCAGATCATTGCAAGCAACACTTAAGGTCGACAACTATTACACGTTATTATTAGTACATGTCAATGCAACTTCCGACATTAGAAATTAATCACAATTTAAATATTGTCCCTTTTTATTGGAATAATAAATATGCCACATGTCTGTAGGTAACTAGTTCTTAGCCTTCCGCATCTAGGAGAATTGTCACTAAACTGGTTTATTTAATAGGTAGCTCCAACGGAAATCTATGATGTTTTGTTTTGATAGGGTAAACTTTTTGTTTTATACCTACATACATAAATTCTTGAATGTTTCCTATAGACAGAAGCTATTAAACGCAACCTGATGGGTACGATCCTTACATGCATAGGTTATAAATACTACGCAGCTGGCCTTACTGAAGAAGTGTTTCAATTCATACAAGCATAATAGATAGGTAGGCTGGTTTCCAAACAAATAACGTTATTAAATTAACACTGACTGCGTATGTGGGTCACTGGACTTGGACGACCGTACTATTAAGTTATATTTTTTTACCAAATATGATAAACCGATTACTTCTTGTCCTTCTCATATTTCTCATTGGGAATTTTTCACCTTCTCTAGATTAAAATGTCCGTATCTAGTACCTACTTGTTTATCAATAAGAGAAGATTTATGGGTGTGGTTTTAAATGGAAGTACTACCTACTAGGAAAATTTATATGTTAATTTCTTTGTGATTATTAGAAAATTACCCCGCGGTAGAAGCTTAGGAGGATGTGAACATTAATACCTATTAATTTTTATTGTATATCTAAGTACCTTTTCAAAATACCTTCAAGTAATACGAATGCATTTACATTCATAAATTATTTTTTTTCCCTTTACCCAAACCACAGTATGACTTTTATTAAAGTCATAATAACCAGGATTCCTAAATTCAAATCAAAGTTTTAACTAACTTCCAAAAAATTTGAATTTTTTGAGGCCTAATGATTTATTATGTTTTTATACGCGTTTGCACATAATTTCGCGATTATTAGTATAGTTGTATTTAGTTGTTAATTGTACATATAATTCGTTAAATGTAAATTAGACATCCCAATTCCAAAAATATTCTGCAAAAAGGTAAATATTTCCCGAAAAAACAGGAAAAATTCGATTAACATCGGCGAATAGCGAATTTATGTGCATAACTAGCGACCTTATTAGGTGCACGTGCATTTGACTCTCACTTTTCAAGGCAAAGGGTTCAGTGGCCGTGCGAACGCGATATTAAACATTAATTAAACATGCTACTTACAAACCGACGTTATTTGTGATTATTATGTTAAGTTTGTTAATGAATTTGAAATTATTAACGACTTCTCTTGTAATGATATTTATGTAGGTAAACTATGGCAAATATTTTAATAAGTATAACTATCTGACAAATGAACTGTGAACCCCATTGTAATGAAATGTATAAAGAGGTATAAAGAGGGTTTTAACTTAAAGAAGCAGTCACGTACGTATAAAAGTCTTTAGATAAAGCCATTTTCGTACAAAATACTGAGAAGTACACCTTCGTGTCTCGCGTCCATTAGGTACCTACATACAATCTGGTAGCGTTTTTATAGTGTATCATTATGTTAAAGTGACGTTTCTGCCGTGCATCATCATACAAGAGACAAGGTTCAAGGTTGTTACGTGGTTTATGCGTGTTCGGCTCAGATAAAATCATCACCACCTACTTGTGAATTGGTATGATGTACAGGGTTGGGAAGTATTTGAATTACTACTTAATTACTAGTATTTGGTATTGTTATTTAAATTTTTCTTAAAAATGTATGTAATAAGTAATTGGTATTTGACATACCTGACGCTGAGGTATTTTGTAGTTAGTATTTCAAATACTTATGACTTCAAAATACATTTGAACATAAATACATTTAGCAATCTTATTAATGGATACGTTCTGAAAAAAAAACAGCGCTCGATAGTGTTCGTCATTTCATTTTTTTTTTAAATAAAAAAAATTAAAATATGTATTTTGTATTTCATATTTTAAATACAGGTGAGATAGAATTTTGTAATTTGTATTTTAAATAAAACAAAGCCCAGCTCTAATGATATAACACTTCAGAGAAGTAAGCTAGTCACAGACGTCGTAGCGTAGACAGACGTTATAAAACTGCAATTGGTTGTTTTTATTTATCTTAAATTTTAGACCAATATTAACCTTTTGCGTGTCTTAAGTTACACAGTTCGACAGGAGTGCACTAAACTAAAACTTTGTATCTTCAAACAATATAATTTGATGTGTACATCTTTTGTTGTAGGTTCTTAAATATATTAGATTTTTTTATTTAATTTAAATTTAAATTACCGAACCATTTGGTCTCATGCGACTTACTTAACTTATACAAAAATAGAGTTATATCATTGGAGTTATGTAAATATGAATCGCTATGTAGATTTGTGATTAGGAGCACGTAGCTATCATTGACTAATCAAACAATTCACCGTCTCCACAGTACAGACGCCTGCACATCAAGCTTAAACAATCTGTTAAATTTATTTAATGGATTTTCAACTTTATCGCTGAAGTTTTAGGTTCAAGGTTGATTGGGAAGACTTATTAATTAGTAGGGCACCAAGGTTGATTGGGAAGACTAATTATTAATTAGTAGGGCACCTCTCCCAAAGATTCTAGAAAAAACAGGGGTGATGTTGTGTTTTAATAAAATATGAGGATTTTCAACTTTATCGCTAAAGTATTAGGTTCATTGTTGATTGGCAAAATTTGACAGTTTCGGGTAGCTTGACATGCTGGCGTCTGTACAAAACTTTGGTAATTAAACTATTTACCCATAAATAGATTATATCTACACGAAGAGGCAGCAACTACAGTAAAAAAAAAACTTTATGGAAAATTTTATTGCCGCAATGTTTTAAACAAATATGAACAACAAGATCGGTATGGCAGGTACAGTGAGTAAACAAAAAAACTAGGGAAATCCACAATGTATCATACTTGTTATTATGCTGTTGACTATTATATCAATCTATTCGCCTAGCTTTTTTAAGTCTCAGGGACTTACCCACAAAAAGGCAAAGCCGGCCGCGCATCTTTGTAGGCAACTGGCAAAAAAGTGATACGTTCGTCGGGTCAAAGTCAAGGTCAAAACGTTTATTTCAATTAGACCATAAAAAGGCACTGTTGAACGTCAACATTGAATCTCTCTTTTCTACAATTGAAATCGTTTTTTAGGATTCCCTACCCGAAGAGTATCCAACGGAATCCTATTACTAAGCTTTTGCTGTCCTTCCGTGCGTCCGTCCGTCCGTCCGTCTCTCTGTCTGTCTGTCAGCGGCCTGTATCTGAAGAACCGTAATAGATAAACAGTTCAAATTTACAATTAATGATTTGTTATTTGAATCGTTGCTTTTCCTACTCCGGACGCTTTTATCGTGCATTTCTTTTTTCATATCGTTCTCACATATATGTATGTATGTTTCATTTCAACAAGACTGATTTAACCAAAACATTGTAAAACAAACATGATTTAAAAGAGTGTCCGTGGAGTTTCTTGCACGTTCTTCTCCATAGAGATCTACGCTTTGGAACGTGCAAATAACTTCATCTGTTTTGACTGACCAACCTTGGCAATTCAAAAGTGCCTGTAAATGGTTTAATTGAAATAAATAATAATTTGAGTTTGAGACACAGAGTGTGTATTTCTACTGCCGCTATAACAACAAATAGGCAATAAAAAATAAATTATATAAAAAACGTATGGGTGATCACATATTAGAAACGTGTTTTTTTCGGTTTATGATACGGAACCCTCCGTGTGAGAGTCCAACTAGCACTTTTTTATGTTTGAAATTGGGCTCTTTTTTGTATGATTCTTGAAACAATGAAAACTAATACACAAACAAGGCTGCCATCACCAAAATTACCGACCCTGGACATAATTTTAAAAACCCCGGACATTTGGATAAAATTGAATATTTCTCCCGGACATACTCGAAAAAAAAACGGCGTAAAAATGAAAAAAATAACATTTTTTGATATGCGAATATATATAATAATATAATATATATGCGAGCGATATACGAAGTCGCGGGCAAAAGCTAGTAAATTATAAATGCGAAAGTTTGAATGGATATTTGTCACTCAATCACGCCGAAACGGCTAAACGAATCTGGATGAAATTCGGCACAGAGATAGATTAAAGTCTAGAATAACACATAGGCTGTTCCTTTGGGATAATTTTGAAGCCACTGGCAGAAGCAGGTTGTAACATAAATCACCATCTACCATATAAAATAGACATCGTTCTAGCACTTTCAAAGCTAAGGTAATGAATATAATGGCTTGTCGGCATTTAATACCATTCCGAGCTAGCGCATTTATCGATTAGATCTGCCATGACCTAATATACCACCGAACACTGAGCATTATTATTGGAACCTTTACACAGAGAATTAAAGCTTTACACAATATAAAGTGGCCCTTCTAATACTTATATTAAACTAAGGCTGACTTTCACCACAAATACTAAAAAAAAAATGTAGATCGTTTAACGTATTAAATTAAAGCATTAGTCCGTTTGATGGTTGATAAAATTAAAACGGTGTATTTTAAAATTAAATTAGCTCTAAATTCTTTACTAATATAATAAAGCTGACGAGTTTGTTTGATTAATCGTTTGAACACGCTAATCTCTGGAACTACCAGTCGGAGTCGGTCTTCATGAGGAATGCTATAGGCTATACGGAAACGGGGCAAAAGGCAGTGCATTATAAGTTTAATGTTACAAAGGTGCCTTATGGACCGTCCACACGAATTCACACGATACAGACTTCCATACCCACTATAAGAGTCTATTAAATAGGTATAGAACATCGTAAATTATTAGTACCTATTCAGACTTGTGTCCAAAGATCGGTTAGGCGGAATTGGAATTTTGGACCCGGTTTTTGCACAAATTTTTATAGCAGTTCAAAGTTTAACCTTTAGACTGTTACTTCAATCATACTTAGGTTTTTTCGGACATTGGTTTTGCTGATGATTTCATAGTGTAAAAAAACCTTTTAAATTATGGTTTCCGTTAAATATGTGTTTTTGAAAAGCTGCGCAGTAAAATAATATGGATAATTGACGAGGAAGTTGAGCTAAGTCGGTATTGCAAAAAGTTACATAGGAATATGCACTGTAGCAAGCAGTTTGCTCTATGGAGTTGTTAATGAAAAAGATACTTTAACCTTCGCGTTCAGTCATGTAACCTAAGCTAAGGTGACTTGTTTCAAGAACACGATAATGTATACTAAACATATTATTAAAACTGAAGAGTTTGTTTGATTGTTTGAACGCGCTAATCTCTGGGACTACCCTTCGGATTTTTTTTTTTTTGTTGTATATGATAGCCTCATTCATGAGGAAGGCTATACGGGAACGGAAAATTCCTACGAGAACGGGAAAATAGCGAATATGCGCGTACGAAGTCGCGGACAAAAGCTAGTATAAAATAATTCTCAGTACACGTGTCGGTATGGACACCTATACAGGCCTTTGTTTGTTTAAAATTTGATCTGAATCTGGTGTCAAGGTCTTCATTTAATACATGCTTGTTACTTTTATATTATTGTCTGTCTAATAATAACAAAAAAAATATATATTAAATATATATAAAAAAAAAATTTATAAAAATATTATATTATTTTTTTAATGAAAATGATGAAGATTCTTACCTAGTCTAAAAATTGTTGCCTACTGAAATTTTTGATCGATTAGTTATTAATAATATTTTTGTGTGACCTGTTGGAGCATTATATTATGTAACAATCAAAGCAGGAACTACCAAACATTTTTTTACATGTAAAAATAGTTTACACAAAGATATTGAATTCCTGAGCTTGGTAAAACCTGTGGTACGGAAGTCAGTGTCATCTCCCATATAGCTTAGATATGTCACCGGCTAATTGTGAACTACGTAAGATTACAAAATATCTTGAGAGATTGTAAATAAACATTTCTATAATATCTCCGTGCGTTCCCAGAAATTGTGAACTGACATAAACTGGCGACCAATCAGCTCTCTGGTCTACAATTTAGTTGTTTTGGTGTGATAGTTCAATTGGAAACTTGGCCCCTCATTGGTCTTTGCTTTTTCTGAATAGACCAATGAGAGCCTTATTTCCAGGTTTGCTATCACACGAAAACGATAAACTATAGAATTTTGCTTTGATTGATCGCCCTTTTATGTCAGTCCACAATTTCTCGGAATTACTTACTTCAAGAGATTATAGACTATCAAATTTTGATGCGTAAAAAAGTATTTCAAATGTTCAGTTGACAATTTATCGAGAGTTTAGTCTCTCAAGATATTTTATATTCTTACGTAGTTTGCCATTTTCCGGTGACAGATACGAGTACAATACTAGTGACTAAAACTTAACTAAAGAAATTCAATGATTGTTTTAGTGTTCAATTGTTTTTATGATTGACATATTATTATTATTTTTATTATTTGATTATTACTATGTTTATTATTTGATTATTTTTATTGTTTATTATTTCCAGTAATTAATTTATGTTTTTATTATTGGTAAATAATTTGTTATTCTGTATTTTTGTAACTTTTAATTTTTCGATTATGACTCTCTGCGTGTGTTGGTTCGTACTGTAAGTGCAGAGAGCAATTAAAGATAAATAAATAAGCTTTGAATATAGCTTGGTCCATGACCACGGTGTAATATGTTTTTCTTCGCGTGTTGGTATGGCAGGACAAATAGACGCAACCATTGGGAAACCTAAAATATAAGCTAATACATAATAAAAAGCAGCCTTGGCCAGTGATGACCTAGTCGACACTGTTGACTGGACAAAAATGTACTTATATTTCACAACTTACAGTTTATGTAGTTAAAGAAATGAAAACCCGCTGTCCCCGAGATTAATGCAGTGGTGAAACTGTCCGTCAATGTTGAAACGAGCCTAAAAATGTAATGCTTTTGTTGTCATAGGAAGTTCCTTTTGTCTCTACTATATTGGCTTATTTTATATATTTATAAAATAATTTTATATATTTGTCCACTAAATAAGAAACACTTATGTAGTACACTGTACTTATAGTATTATGACAGCTAAGTTACTACTGACAAGGATTAATAAGGGAAAACCAACCTAAACAATAAAGATAAGTACATCATTTAGAAAAACAATTAATTTAGCAGCTTAGGAACAGTCGTAGTCCGTATTATTTTGTCTTTTTAATAACATGCGATAACATTTTGTGTCTAAACTCACTTTCAGACGAGGAGACCTATTTATCTACAAGGTGGAGAAGACGATACGGCAATAAATCAAAATACTGGAAATACTAAATCATACGAATACCTATGCTATTTTTCATAACAGATGTAATGTCACTAACTGCAACGGACTGCTTGGAATATTTTGTCAGAATAGTAATCACTAGGTATAAGGATTAAAAATAAACTTTCCAATTGCATAAACGTCAAAAAAACGACAAACTCTAGTCGTAGTAGTAGTAGAAGTAGGGACTAGTTTGAGTTTTTTTGAAGTTTTATGCAATTGGAAAGTTTTTTTTTTTATTTCGGTGACAGGATTTATAATAGTCACAAAATATTCCTATGAAACAGTATGGCCAGCGTTTTCATATATTGTCATATCGATGTCTCCACATTGTTTAATTATCCAAAACTAATTTGGTTAATGCAAAGTTAAGTTCATAAAACCCTAGCACAGTAGATAAATATACAGTAAAACATCTTCATACAAACGTGCCGCTCTCGGTTTGAATGTGTGCGTGCGCGCCGCGCGCCATGTCGGCACGCGATTTCACGCACACGCTAGCATAATATATGGGGCAATAAGGTGGCGGCAGTGCGGGCTGTGCAGCGCGACTGTGAGCACGCGCGTACGCTACATGACCGCTTGCGTTCGTCAACTCTCGCCGGCGCGGGCGGCGGACACTTGTCGTAAATTACGAGTATCATGACTTCAAAAAGAGGAAAAAAATATTGTAGTGTTTTCGGGTGCCTCAATAATGATTTCGCAAACCCGGACTTATCATTCTTCATACTTCCTACTCAACCAGAAATGTAAGTACCTACTTATACTTAAATATTATTAGAAAATATGGTATTGTATTGTTTATTTCACAGTTTATTTGCTTTATTAAGAGCGTAGCCGAGTCGCATTTTTCTGAATACTATGTTTAGAGCTAAAGTTTATTTTAAGAAGTCTAGTTTTACTATAAAATAGAGGATTGAGTACGAAACATCGTTTTGGTAAACATATTTTTCGCGTAGGTATAGTTGTAATAAGGACAATTTCACAATAATTAATAAATAATAATAAAGCGTTCCGGACGTGCAGAAACAGGAGAAAAATTTTCTCGGTATCAAATTTGTAACTTAGTATAATAAATGTTATGTGAATAAAAGCTTTTTATTTTTACTAAATTTATAAATTGGTAAAATATTCAATCATAATATGCTTTTTATTTTATAAATTTAGATCAAGTGCTGCTTGTTCGAAAATATTAACTAAAAGTAAAAGTGACAACCCTGGGTATCAACGCAAGAGTAGGCTAATAACTCGGCGGGCGGCCTTAGATAACCTACTGTATATTTATCTACTGTGACCCTAGTATCTCCTAAGAATTCCCACCATACAACAACTGACATACGGATATGAATACAAACACATAGTGAGCCAATCCAAAGGAAAAGGAGCGTAACTGACAAGCATTGTCCCCATACATATGTATATGTAACCAGTGTTTATACGCGTTTCCTTGAATTAAACTAATCGTAGAACAATATGGAAATGTCGCCATGGGAAATTGTTATGAAAATGCCACGCTTGTGAAAACAATCGTTGAGAATTGCCTGGATTTTCCATTCAAAAGTTTATTTTTTCATTAAATAATTACAATAGCTGTTAGTTTTTAGTAGTCTATACTAAAGAGTCATTTTACAACCTGGTTATTTTATCATTTGATTATATTTGTAACTAACTTTTGCCCGCGACTTCGTACGAGCATATCCTGTTTTCCCGTTCCTGTTGGATTTTCGGGAAATCTCATAGTGCTCCGCATAGTGCGAAGTGTAGGGAAGCTACATGCCAAATTTCAGCTTTATACGACCTGCCGGTCGATTCTGTAAACATGTCGAAGTGAAGACTTGGGTGAAGTGATCACGAGGTGAGGTGTCAATCCCTATACTCAAGATAGAATGACAGCTCACTTCGTGATCACTTCACCCAAGCCTTCACTTCGACATGTTTACAGAATCGACCGGCATGCAGTAGTTTCGGCTGTGCGTTGTCTGTCAGTCACTCACTCAGTCAGTCAACGGAAGAATTTTATATATTGGATTAAAACATAACATAACATTTTATTATTTTAATGAAAAAACTATATTCCAAACTTGTGCAAGGTCGTTGCGGTGCAACTAAAAATGTACATATCTACGTCAAAAACGTCAATCAAAATGCAATGAAACGCTACGAATTTGAATTGGTTATCTTCTTGATAACGCTATAAGCTTCTGATTTATTTTATTTGCATATAAAACGCAGATACCTAACATCAACTATTACGGCATGCAATAAATCAATCCATATCAATTATACAATCAAAATATAACATTAAGACTTCGAAAGATTGCAAAGGAACATCAATATAGTTAAAGAAATGCATCTGCTCATGCAGCTAGCAAGTTGAAACATTCACGTCTAAAAATAGTCTAATTTCATAACATATTACTACATAAAAGTAACTAAGTATTACGAGTTCCGCAGGTCATTTTGTTTTCACGACGCAATCTGATTCAGGGTTTGTTTTAATTTTATTTGAGTGCCAAAACAACTAGTTGTTGTAACTGTGTTGTAGCAATCGCTGCAATCGCTCGACAAAGGTGCTGTTTAGTACCTACTGCTCTCCATTCTTTGCAAAGATTCTTTTTTGTGGGTGTCGGGACTTTTTACTTGTGTAAACTCTGTGTAAACCGCTTTTAGATAAAATAATGAGATTCTGTGGAAACTTTAATGTGCAGCTGAAAAGCGGTTTTCATGATTGGACCAAAATAATAAGCATTTAGTTTTAGATCTGATCTCGGTATCTCTCGTTGTTTGTGGCCAATGCAGCACATTATGGCCTGCGCAGACTGGCGGACGGAATGTCAGAGGATTGTTAATTTATCAATTGAATTTAATAGTTGCCTCGGAGCATCGCAGCGTATCTCTCGCAGTTTTGGCCAATTACCAAGCATTGTAATATATATACCTGATTTCGATTGGAATCCTCTGCTGTCCCGTCCGCCAGTCTGCGCAGGTCATTAATTTCAGTATAATCAAGAATATTGATTGCTGGCGATGGGTTAAACTCAGGAAGGTTTAAGTACGGCTCATTGCCCATCTTTCTTCTTTCTTTTTTAATCTATACAAATAGGTAGATATGAAGATGTTTCTCTTACTGTTATTTGATTTAATAACTTAGCATTATTTCACTCAAACCTGATGGACAACATCCCAACATGTAACCAACTATGCCATTTGATGTCATTACAAAACACAGCACAATAAAAGTAACACTGTTGCCGTTGCCTCCACACGTTTTTTCTTATCTTTTAAACATTATCTACTAGTACTGTAACAAAATTACACGTGATGGTAAAATAAAGTGGCCACTATAGTGAATATGGCACATTTGTTCGGACACGTCCCATTTTATTGCCCTAAAGATATCGCTCAGATTGCCCTGGCTGACGTAATAAGGCCATTTGTTTGGCTTATTATGTCCAGAAGTGAATGGCGCTTTCCGTAAATACACTATGTAATAGAAATAATTTGTATTGCAGTTACACATTCGGTCAGCAATACTTACCTATACCGACTAATTAGTGCACTGACCTACATTTTCAACTCTCGTATGTTTAGAGGAAATACATCTTTAAGTTTTGGTCACAAATTGTATCTTCAATCTGAACGCTTTTTAAGTACCGATTTACCGGCATTATTTAAGTTGCTCTGCTTTTATGAATTCAAGCGCAATAAATTGCCTAACATATGCATGAAATATATAAGATCCGAGGAAACGTACTTATGTATTTTTATGCTCTATTTACCAAAAGGGTGAGCATAACACAACAATGGGCTCAGTGTAGCGAGTCATGAATAATATAATAGTTGCCAATTAAGACAAGTTTTGATAAATAAATAATTGTTGCGCTTTAGCCAATATATTTTATTAATAGGGCCTCATTTCAGCGCTATCTCACCTGGTACAAATGAGCTGTTGATATGGTCGACAATGAAGCATGCTTACCGAGAAGTAACCTAATTCACTCGTGACTTAAAGACTTCTAGGTTGTAGCTATCAGGGCCCTGTTTAATATAACTCATAATGCGACAAATTTGTCAAAAACTGAAGTAATTGTCACAATTCCGCGACAGGTGATGTTTGCGAGACGTTTAAATTCACGTAATTAAAGTTCTGGTAAATTCACTGGTAATATTATTTTTTTGTTATAAGGAAGTCTCCCATTGTTGTCTCTGTTCTACAAACTTTAGGTAAATATACTCAGCATATTCCGATCACTGATAATAAAGCAGAGAATATATGAAATAAACGTACAAAGTTCTAGAATTGTCCGATTGTCACTGCTGACACAGTCAGTTTTATTGAATAGGCCCCAAAAACAGTCACTGCCAGGGAATTCCATAAAAAAGGAATTAAAAGGAAGGAATTGTCCAAATTTATATCCGAGTAAATGAAATGCAAATAAAATAATCAAGTAAAGGTTCCGCCGACAGGTCACCCAACGCGTGAAGGCTGGGTTAGTATTTATACGGACTAACATCCTTGAGGGCAATCCTTGCGAACCTGTTACTGGCCAACCGGTATCCACTACCTACTACTACTCATTGAAGAAACCTTGATCTACTTGGAAACCACTCAACTTAAACCGCTCTTAAAATAAATAACAAACACACGCTTTTCAACCAAAAAACTGTATGCGTCAAATCAGTGCGTATTACGGTAACTGACATTATTAAATTGTTTGTTTTTATTGTTAACGTTTGTAACCCTGCCCTACATTTTTTGTAATATTTATTTTATAAGTCATTAATTTAAAAGTATTTTTTAACAATAATAATTACATATTATTGTGAAAAACCACTTATTTTTAAGTAACGCTTATTATTTAAAAATAAGTAGTTTTCCTCAGCAGTAGGTATATAGGGTATTACAAACATTCTATTACATTGTCTGATCCTCGACCCTTGCTCGAGCCAGCCCGCGCCGCTGAGCCTGTAGTCTTAAATTCACCCTTTAATAATAATTCCAGTTCGATACAGCCCGTCCCTAGCTGTTCTCCCCCCAGCGACGCCCTAAGCCAGAGCCCGTACCCCACAGGGGGTGCCCTTAGCGTGTAGTCGCTTAGTTTGTAAGTTTTTTATAAGCCCTGGCTGGAGGCTTTAATATTATATTAAGGCCACCACGGGCAAGCCCGGTTAAGCAGTCGACAACCTTATAGTAGGTTGAAATGCGAGAAGCCACTCACAAAAAAAAAAACTTTGTCTGATATAGTATTTAGTATTTCTCATCTTAAGTAACTACTCACCTCTTCTTTATTACAAAGACTATCTTTCATTATGTAATTTCGCTTTGTAAGGAATATTTATCAATAGCTAAAATTGATTTGTTCGTAGGAGATATCTTATCTCTGAAATTTGTAATACAATTTCTAAAGTACTTTCACTGACTGACTACATTTTATTTCACAAACATGCACATTTTATGTGCCAGGCAAGAAGGCCAGGGTTGCGGAATTTATTCGAAAGAGTCACCGCGGCCCTGGAACGCAAAGGGCTTTAGAAAGAACACGGATGGGTTTTAGTCATTAAGAGTATGACACGCCCTTCCGCTCCACCCAGAGCGGAAGAAGTCATTTCAAGATTTCCCATCTTTTAAAAAAAAGGCAAGAAGGCTAATAATATTAAATTTGTCACTAGTTTCTGCCAGTAACTTCACCCGCGTGAATGTCAAAAATCATCTCAAGGAAACATACTCCCGGGATGAAAAGTATTCTGGGCATGGTCTACCCATATGCCAAATTTCATCCAAAACCGTTCAGACATTAAGACGTGAAGAGGTAAAAACTGACAGACAGACAGTTAAATGAATGTTAAAGTAGTAAAGTGTCGGTACAAGCAGGACATATCTACTTACATCCATTAAAAGGTACACAACTATAAAACATTTCGGGGTTAAACTACCATAAGTACTCAAGGCCGAAAAGCATCGTCAAGCATATAAACATTGCAAGATAAGCAAATATCCTTCCACAGTAAATATTGAGATTTCCACTCCATTCACGATTAACCCATGAGTTTAAATAAATACATAAAAAAGCCTTTTAAATACTCGGCTGCGATGTAGTACAAGGCCAAAGGTTAATAACCTTTTAATTTATTATTTTATTTATAGATTCTGGTCCTTAAAAAGACATCAACGCGCGACATATTATTTTTGGTTATTAATCATTCCCAAAATACCTATTGTTTTCTAACAGTTTTGTTGTTAATTACAAAAACAAATAGATTTGTCACCGGAAAATTGCAGACTCCGTAAGATTGTAATAAATCTTGATTAGATTATAATTTCTCGATATATTATGAAAAAATCGTTTTGTAAACAATAAATCCCATCCAAATTCATTAGTTTCCAATATATCGTGTCTAATTTAGAAAAAAATAGTTTACAATTTCACGCGATATTTTACAATAAGAATAAGAATAAGAATAAGGAATATTTTTCGGTGACATTTATATTTATTTTGCGTACGGTCTTATCATAAAGTACTATCAATTTATGATACGCCTGTGCAATTTACATAACTTTGAATGACTAGCTGCGACAGCTTCAGGTACCTATTTTGATTGAAGCTGTTGGAAATAAAACAATGCCAGTAATTTAGAATGATTATGCTTACATTCAGGTAATTCCTGGCTAAAATGTTGCGTTTCGAATGTAAGAGTAACGTGACACGGGTAGGAACACGGATGTGTTTTAGACGTTTTAGTCAGTAAAAGTCTGGCACGCCCTTCCGCTCTACCCAGAGCGAAAGAAGTCATTTGATATTTTCCCATTCTTAAAAAAAAAAAAGAAAAGGTGTGCTGGAAGATTCTGCTGAATTTTATTACTTTATAAGTGTATTGTGTGTATATAAAAAAATAAATGAAACAATGGTAACCTAATGAAACGTGGTAAATTCCATGAAACAGGAAAAACTCGGCATTAAAGCTAATGACAGAGCAATTTTCCATCTCATTGACTACTGTTAGGCTAAGGACGCACGAACGTGTAATTATCATCATTTAACCGAGTTTAATTTACCAAGAGTCTATGACTTTAAGGCTATAAGTACTACATAGATTACTTTACAGGAAAAAAGATATCAAGATAATTATCGAATCCATAGTTCGCAATAAGTAGGTACATCAATTTGTATTGTGAAACTATTGTTATCCCAACTAATATTATAAAGGCCAGACGGCGAAAGACCAATCGCTCGATCATCGATCGATGGTACAATTGATTATTCGACGTCGATCGATAGTTTCTACTACACCAATCGATCAAACGTCGATCGATGGCTTCTACTTCTACCACACCAATCAATAAACGTCGATAATAAACGACGATCGATGGCATCGATCGACGATCGATATGTGTGGTAACACCCTTCCGCTTCCACGCCCAAATCGCTGAACCGAGTTTGATGAATTTTGGAACAGAAATAGATGGGATAGCCTTTGTTTTTTGCGAAAATCGATATTAACGCGAACGGGACTGTTGGCAAATGGTAGAAGATATTTGTTTTGCATAATTACGAAACTTTAATGCTTGTCTATTTTTCATACTTAAATAAACATGAGCGCATTAAGCTCAATATACTTAGCCGTAATAGATGGTGTTGTCAGATGTCACGATTACTATGTATGAAAATACGTACCTAAAGTGAGTATGATTGTTATGGTAAAACCCAATGCAATATTTAAGTAGATAGGTATATATAATAAATAATAAAGATACTATTGGCTCTATGAAATTGCCGGTTTTTTTCGGGCCAATTTGAACTAGGAAAACTTCAGTAGTGCTTGAAATTTTTAATTCAAATAAACTTTAAATTTAAGGCTTGTTATTTTTTTCGACGTAATGCAATGCACACGGCTCATACTTCATAGGAAATACTGTCTTGAACTATTTATAGAAATTGTTTCTGACGTTTCCGTCCTGTCAATTTTATTAATAGAAAGGTCAAATTGTAATGTAACATAACAGGGTCAATAGATCGATTGGGATCGATACATAAAAGTTATTTCTTTTAATAGGAGCAAGGTGATATTTTAGGGTTCCGTACCAGAGGGGTCAAAACCAATGTAGGCCTGTTACTAAACTTCAACTGTCCGGCTTACCGTCCGTCAGCGGGCTGTATCTCATGAACCGTAATAGGTAGACAATAGAAATTTTCACAGACTGTGTATTTCCATAAAAACAAACGACGCAACCGACGCTATAACAACAAATAAAAACGAAAGAGTTTAATAAAAGAAACGTGATTTTATCGTTCATGGTAATCATGGTACGAAACGGAACCCTTCGTGTGCGAGTCCGGCTCGCTCTTGGCCAGTTTTGTCATCGAGAACCAATAATTTATTGCACTTAGCTTTGCCTTTCAGTATTGAATTCCATTGACATTTAAACTTCTATCGACACCTTATTTAAAGTAAAGTTTAGTTGTTTGAAAAACTTACCAACACACAAGATTTACCCAGTAACACTTTTTGCCCGACCTGAGAATCGAAGCCACACACACTCTCGGCAGCTGCACTTCCGACCACAAGACCAACGGGGCAGTTCGGTCGGGGCTTACCGTCTAATATAAATAAGGACACAAGAAAGTATGAAACACAGCTTACACAGCCAGCTTAAGTCATTTGATGAATACCCATCCTTAAAAAAAAAGGTCTTGATCCTACAACCGGCTTTGAAATTAGCTGCGATCGAAAAACTAGGTGTGGATTTTTCTCTTCAGATGGGTCATCCAAGGACGACCACCAATTTACACCTTTTGCTTCGCAAACTTAGCAATTATCTAGTCTGGAGAGGCGGTCGTTGTTGTCCATAAATCGCTAGATTGCTTCACTGATTTATAGATGCCAGTGCGCACCTTTCAAGTGTCATCAATAATTTGTTACATTGAATATATAGTTTACTAGCCATATCGCTCGCGTTATTGTTGTCTATAACTCCATGGTATTTATTATTCATCAAAATCGGTAAAGCGTTATCGCGCTTTCGCGTAACAAACTCAGGTTCGCATTTATAATATTAATTTGGATTTTAAACCCGTGCAATATACACTTTCCATATTTATGAAAATATTATGTACGTAAGGAAAAATCGAAATCTTTTTAGTAAAAATAGTGATAGACATAATTTTAATGCTAGAAATAAAGTAAAAAGTCTAAAGTCTAAAAAGTCTAAATTACGCACATATTTCATGGGGTACTGTGTTAAATGTTACAACAAAATACCTTCTGACATATTATAACTAAATGAAAGAAAATTTAAAAGATGTATTATAAGCACACTTTGTAAACTAGCTTATTAAAAATTGGACGGTTACATTCAGGATAAGAATGCTTGGAAGCATGCTGGTCCTGCTTCATAGGACAATCAAGAGTGCAGAGTAAATCAAACTGGCTGGCATAATGTATTTAACTAAATAGATGTACTTTTTTGTGTAGGTATTTTTTTCCATGAAATAACTCACACACAGTAAAATCAATTCTTTGCAATATTTGTAAATATGTACCAGTTATTGTAAAACAACTATGGAGTTTCTTGTCCGTTCTACTCCATAAAAATTTACCTTTGTGAATGGACAGTGGGGTCACTTTATTTTTAAACATATTCTTTTAACTATAATGTTGACGTTCAAAAGTGTCTTTTAATGGCCTAATTAGAATAAACGTTTTGACTTTGACTTTGACCGTACCTACTTGTAAATCTGCAGTTTCCTATAATATCCAAAACTAACCTACATTTAATTTGTTTACACCTACAGATTTATTGGCTGCCTACATCCTAGTTTCTATTCATGTCTCTATGTTTATTACTTTAGTTAAATATTAACATCTATGTTAGTCTATTGCCATTGAACAATTTATCATAGTGTTAGCTGTAGAGGCGGGAATACCTGTTTCTTCATATGCATCGAGTTTAGGTGTATTTGGACTACCAACCTTTGCTTATGTTGGGCTGAAAGAGAATTCTTTTATTATTTCCTCAACAAAAGTTGTTTTTAAGCTCTTTACTTACAACCTATCAATAGCCGATTTCTACATTTTGAATTAAAAACTTGTCAAGCCATCTTTATTGCCAAATTTTAACATGTTTTCAGGATAAAGTATAGTTTAAAAGTTACAAAATTTCAAATTCTTAGTTCTAAAACCGGCCATTTTGATTCTTTTGTCGGCCTTTAGTACCCCACTAATGGCTGACAAAAGAATCCAAACCAAGAATCTCATGAGCTCACACAGTTTTACGTAAGAAACTACCAAGGTCACAGTAATATCACACTTATTACCGAATTCACAGTCACAAGGAAATACTACGTCACAACGTAAATACATAAGTGTACAAAGTATCAAAATTGCTTGTTATGTAACGAAAAACATAGCGGTAACCTCAGGGGCACACTTTACTATTGAACTTGACGTTACGACTGACTCGAGATTAAGGCCTCTTTTGCAATAATCAAGTTTGTATTCGTATGTCTATTAATAGGCCGTTAATTTATTGTAGTTTGGAGCTCAATGATCTAACTTAATGTTGAATTGTTCAATGAAAATAGCAATTAAAAGTTATATAAGAGCGTTGGTTTAGGAAAATTGCGCTCTACTCTGATTGTTTATGTGTAAGACATCTAAGAATGCATTTGATCAGCATTCCTTCAGGTCCGCTCATTTCTATTTTCAGTGGTTCCTTGAAATAAAATGTTCTATTTAATAGCACACACACACTATTACTGTGTAAATACATACTTAATAACTAGGTAAATATCCTTGACATTCCATACTCGCTACTATTTAGCTACCCGAAACTGTCAAATTTTCCCAATCAACCTTGAACCTAAAATTTCAGCGATAAAGTTAAAAATCTATTAAATAAATTTAACAGATTGTTTTAGCTTGATGTGCTGGCATCTGTGAAATGATTTAATAGATTTAAAAAAAGGAGCAATCATCTAATTACTCATTAGATTGTTTAGTTTATATCCCAGTTTTGTTTTATACGAACCAAGGCCGTTCACGCTTCATTCTTTATAACGTATAACGTGAGTACATTTTCCGCAGAGAATGGCAAGTTTCCACCACCTCATCGAAATTATGATTTCCTACAGTAATAAGAGATCATGGCACTATCACCTCAAATTATTCAGTAATCCAATAGTTCCTTAATTGAGTAATTAACTTAGAATTTTATTACATAACTGCTATGTGCCTACTGTATTACTTAACGCATTCCTCAACTGACTGTCATTTTACAACGTTCACATGCAAAGGATATCAGAATTCCAGGTGGATTTAATTATCTCTTTAATTAGACTTTTAGATTGACCAAACATAATTGTATTTCAATATTCAAAAGAGAAGAGACACACATAACTATAAAATCCTAACTAATATTAAGTATAAATGCGAAAATGGGAATTTGTTTGTTACGCTTACGCTTTCACGCCTAAATTGCCGAACCGCTTTCAGTGAATTTCGGTACATACATGGAAGGGACACCACTGGAGACGGTTATAGGCTACTTCAAGCGAGCGAAACCGAGTTAATAAGCTAGTTAATTTTAATTTTAGTAATCACATGAGCTGTTTGCTAAAAGAACCACTTATTAGGTCCCATGGAATACTAGGTGACATTGTGGCAGAGCAGAGAGAGAGGGAGCCAGCAGAGGGACATAACGGGCTACTTAACGGGGCACCGAGCCGTTTATACACAAAAACGCGTTTTTATAACGGTTGTTTGAAGTAG